>PVIU01004305.1:14474-129048 GCA_004026605.1 Ondatra zibethicus
CAGGGCAGGGCACCATGCCCTCTTTCAAGGAAGAAGGGGGAGGGAGGAGGGGTGGGGGGTAGTGGGAGGGGACCGGGAGAAGGGGAAGAAAGGAAAAAAAAATTTTTTTTTATCTTTAATTATGTTCTTGAATGGAAAAAATAAAACAAAACAATGTATGGAAAAAAAAATAAAGAAAAGAAAGGTAAAAAAAAAAAAGGACAAAAAAAAAGCAAAAGCAAAAAAAGTGAAGATTAAAGGAATTTGTTTTTTTAAAAATCAGTTACGTCTGAAAGGTAAGTTCATAGTATTTTTTGTTGGTTTTGTTTAGGTTGAGACAAGGTCTTACTTTTCAGGCTGGAATGTGGTTTGTAGCACAGGCTGGATTCAGACTCTTGGTCTTTCCGCTTCCACTACCAAAGTGTTGGGATCAGCGTGTGACACCATGCCTGGCATAATTTCTGCTTTGAACAGGAGTTATTAGTGTCCACCGTTGTCTTGCAATGTTGCTGCCCTCACCGTTCCCTGAAGCACATTTCTTGCGAATTCATGGTGCCCAATGTTAAGCATTTATACTAACCCTCTATCTAGCTGTTGTGAAAAATAAAGAACCCTGGCCTTGTATCTAAAATAGCCTGCCCCTAAATCTACAACCCATGTTCCTGAGTGACAGAAGAAGTTCAAAGGTCAACTCTTAAGCGTTGATGTGTCAGCTGTAGCCGTGGCATCTTTTGAATTCCTCTTTCTTTTTCCTCCCCAGGGGACAGACAAGGTAAGTTTGCTGGGCCAGTCAGGGAAATAGGAAGCAGAGTCTACAGTATCAGGTCACTCTGACCAAACAGCCATGTAGATCTGAGCCACAAAAGTTCACCCAGTGTCAGCCAGTGTCAAAAGCACAGATGCACTTAAAAGAAACAATTTATTTTATTTTGAATTACGCATGCATGCACATGTGCACACGTGCACACATAAAACTTGGAGCACAGATGCCCACATACTGCAAAGGCTTTGGAATCCCTTGGTGTTGGAGTCATAGGTGGTTGTGAACTAACTGATGTGGGCACTGGGGACCAAAATTGGGTCCTCTGAAAAGCAGTGAACTCTTCTCATCATTGAGTCGTCACCTCTCCAGCCCCACAAATACACTTTCAATTACTGTTATTTTGGTAATCTTTTTCCATTTTGGGTCTTTACAAAATAAAATATGTTACAACTGCTATAATTTCGAGAAGAAATTAATATAACATGTTTAGAAAACATTTGGCATAAAGAAGCATATCTATACTTATAACTGCAAAGAACATCTGTGGTTCTGCTTTTATTTAATTAAGGCACATAAAAGTATGTCTAGTATGTCTTCTCCAAAACAAGTCACTTCAGATAAGCTAATTTAGTTGTTCAACGTACTGATTTAACTTCAGTTGTTGGGGCCTCCTGAGATGGCTCACTGGCTAATAGCATCACCTGATCTTCTGAAGCACTGGGTGCCTTTCCCAGCACCCACACGATGACTCACAATTGACTGTAACTTCAGTCTCAGGGAATTGATACTTCTTTCTGGATTCCAACGGCATTAGTCATGCTTAGGGTACACAGATGTACATGCAGGTAAAACACTCATATGCATAATTTAAAAATAAATCAACTTCAGTGCATTCTAGTTCTCAGGGCTATTGTGATCAATGTACAGAATTTGCTCTAATACTTCACATTTTTGTTAGAACTATTCTGAGATTTTGACAAGAGCTGTAGACTTGCCTAGCTCGCACCACTAACAGACATTCACGGTCTGCTATCTAGTGTCAAATCCTGAGTTACACGGGGTTAAGACACCTTGTACAATTGACTCAGGGTCACTGACAGTAAATACGAAGAAGCCAAGACCAGGCTGTGGCTGATCCCCCTGAACAGACATCATATTGCCATTTCTGTAAGCAGATGAACTCACGATGAAGCGAAATCCTAAATGTTTTCCTGGACCTCATAGCTAAACTCTTAATTTACCATCATTCCATGTGGGATTAACTGCTGAAAAGGGATTTCCTTGTAGCTTTAGTGAGAAAATGGGGAGAACGGAAAAGAAAGAAGGTGCATAGAACTTCGATCAAAAATAG
This sequence comes from Ondatra zibethicus, assembly GCA_004026605.1. Classification (NCBI taxonomy): domain Eukaryota; kingdom Metazoa; phylum Chordata; class Mammalia; order Rodentia; family Cricetidae; genus Ondatra; species Ondatra zibethicus. The sequence goes on from PVIU01004305.1 coordinate 16,568, forward strand.
CCTTGCAGCTCACAGAAGAGACATTTGCAAAATACTTAAAAAAAAAAAAAAAGGAACTGCAGGTTCCTGGGTTCCGGGTTGCATGGAATGGACCTAATCTTGCCCCTTCTTCTTTTATGATGTCATGCAGTTCCTCGACTCATTTCTGAGGAATTTGCAGTTCCCATCAATTGTTGAGTAGGTACATAGTTTCCCTCAAGCCATCCGAAGGAGCTACAGAAAATCAAACAATGACTTTATGTCTTTGCTGTTTAATGCCTGGGAGCTAGCAAGCCCACCCACACTCCACCACAACGCCATTATGGGAAGAATTAGCTCCTTGTATTACAAAGCAATACGATTTCAAGTATGTGGTGCCGTGTGTGCCTCTGATCATTACAAAAATACCCATTCAAGTGGCTCTCAGCTGTCCCAGGAATCATTGCCTGCATCCAATTCTGCACTAGATCATTTGAATATAAAAGATTACACGGAAGTTATTTTGTCAACTGAAGTTGGGGGCCTTGTTTACGTATGCATTCTGTCTTCCGTACTTTTCACGACCCTGGACAGAATGTCTCATTCTGTGTTCATTCCAGAGGAACCAGATCACAGCGTGTGGATTAATGGCTTCCTTCTTACTATCCTCCTGATCTTTATGATGACTGGGCTCCATGCCCAAAGATCCTGATTAAATGGAGCTGAGGCAAAGTCTAGAATTGTGCATTTTAAATGTTTCAGGTAGTGTGAACGCTGGTCTAAAGAACAACACTTTAGGTGGTTTCTTTGATTCTCTATTTACTCATTTGCATTAACAACAGTAGCTCCTGTGGAGTAAGGGTTGTTTGTGCTAAGCAAATTGTTGTTTAGAGAAAACAAATCACAACACCCCTTATCAACTGTTGAAGATCAGCTTCCATAAAACTACGTTCCAGGGTAGGAGCGTGAGGACTAGAATTATTAAGAAAAGGGGACAGAGATATAAGAAAAATGAGAGACAGAAATACAGAACAGTATCAGGAGGGTCATTCAGTGGGTACTGAATCCTGAACTTGTCCGTGTTTATTTTCCTTACACTTTCATACCCCAATGCAAAGTCGGGGAGGAGGGCAAAAGACTGCTGTAACATGACACCAAGGACAACCAGAAGAGTTACTTGCTTCAATACTTGAGACTTCAAGTCATTATTTCCTGGGTAAAGTATTTGATGTTTGGGCAGGAATGTGCAGTGAACGCACCCCAGACCAGGTATCTTGCAGGCAGCTACTCCCTATGTCAAACCTCCTACTTTAGATAAGGAACACAAGAATATGCTTGAATTTTTGACCTGTGCACAGGGTGGAGCAGATCCACCTCTCTGGGCCATCTTAATGACCAAATCACGAAGTAACCGGGCTGCAGGTCAGGACATCTTGTTTTGTAGCCACACCTGTTGTTAACAACTTTGAAAGAGCAAAATTAAGCTAAAACTCTCTGACCTTCAGACAAGGTGGAACAGGCTCACTCACGTCTGTGTGTTTCCTGACAATCGACGGAAGTTGTAACCAATTGAACACTCTGTGCCTTTTCATTTGAGCTATTTTTTAAAATATTTTTTTGAGTTTTTAAACATTATTTAAATTTTGAGATTATAAATAATTATATTATATCCCCTTTTCCTTTCCTCCACGCAAGCCATCCCATATACTTCTCCTTGCTTTCTTTCAAATTCAAGGCCTCTTTTTCATTATTTGATACACACCCACATGCACACAATATGCACACATGTGTTTGTATTCTTAAATACAATCTGCATTTGAGCTATTTCTAATAAATCCTATGTGTAATAACTTGGGTTTATACTATGGCTGTGTCTCTGATAGTGTACCTAGAAAGTTTAGATTGGTGATGGAAAACTCCTCTTGAATGTAGGCAGCACCATTCCATGGGCTGGGGCCGTGATTGAGTAAAAGCTTTAAAGGGGGCAGAGCTCCGACATGCCTTTTCTCTCCGCTTCCTCCCTGTGGCTGCAATGTGACCAGTGGCCTCATCTTCCTGCTCCCATGTCTTCTTTCCCATGATGAACTGTATCCACTAGAACTGTAAGCCCAAATAACCCTTCCTGCCCTAAGTTGTTTCTGCTCAGGTATTACTCACAGGCAGCAAAAAACGTGACTGAAGTAGAGAGCTGGTCACTGAGAAGTGAGGCCACTCCTGATACACACCAGACCGATTCTCAATTAGCACAAAATACTTCTTAACCAGGAATTATAATCAAGCCATGAGAATCTTCCATGGTCTTCTCTTAGGACCAGCTTTGATTCATAACCAAAAGCATGCTCAGGAATAATAGACATTATCAATTGCCTTCTGGCTCTTTCTCCATTTTTGCCTTGATGCTGAGTGCCTAACAGTCACATCCTAAAGGGTGCAAGCTAGCTCAGTCCCACCCTAGTTCAGTGGTCCTATTTCTTGAGCAGAGAATGGAATTTGGAAGGTCAATAAGAATTGGGAGCCAAAATGTCTTTGTTCACATAAAATGACATTTACACAGAATTGGTTTTTGTTGGCTGATGGGTATGGTTGCCTAGGAATGTTCCTGTGTCTCCTTACTATAAGGGTAGCCAGACTGAGGACAGTCTGGGGATGAGGGAACAAAAAGGTAGGAGGAAATATGTCATTGATTATACAATTAAACCACTGAATTAAGTGTGCTTGGACTTCCTTTCATGATTCCTATTTGTATATGGATATCCTGTAACATATTTTCCATATTCTGTAAACCGTTTTCAATTCTCTTTCCATCTATTTTATGTTAAAGGTATCTTAACTGGCATACCAATTTTGAAGCACATTCATGAAATTAATTGAAATGATCAGAGCGTTATGACACCGGGGTCTCATTTTAGCACAGCATTCATGGACAACGTGGTTGGGAGAATTAGTTAACTTCTGTAGGCCTCAGTCCCCTCGTTTATATAATGAGATTGTTGGTCTGGACCATCTCTAAAGCCATCCCGAGTTTCAGTGCTGGGAACTATTTGATTGCATGCCATGTGAAACATATTTGTGCTTTATGCCTTCAACAATGGTGCCACACATGTATCCCCTAAAAACTACAGAACACAATGACATGTATGTTACATGATGACTACACATGGTCTTTGATGATGCTTCAATATCACTCTAGTTACATGCTCTGATTTACATGGAATTAATCATTACCACTGTGTGGAGTTAGGACAATTACATCTCTTTACATGATGCTGTAACAAAAATTAGCACATCCCTAATATTTATAACTTGGAGGGGAGGGAATGGCAGCCCAAGTAATACTTTAAATTCTTATCATATGACCTCTCTATTTACATAAGTATGAGCATGGTTGTTTAAAATGAAAAGTTAGTGTTTAAATGGGGAACAGATACGAGATCACCGATTCTTTTTCTCTCTAGAAGTATACACCCTTCACATTTGTGTGGCTACAAAGGCTAGATACAGGGGTAAGTGATATGTGAACTCCATGTGTGCTCCATCAAAGCACAGCACTCATGGTAGAGACACCTTTGATATACAGTATAACTGAGGCCTGGAAATATGTGGCAGAACAAATTTTTTGAGTCACTTTAAACTGTACTTTTGTTCCCTATCACCAACTGACAAAAATCAAATTAATAATAGTGGAAAATAAACAAGGTAGATCATGCATTGTCTCAAAATAAAAAGTTAAAATGGGGCTCAGTGGTTAAGCCTTTGTGTAGCACGCACAAAGTCCTGTTTTCAGCCCTGAGCAACACACACATGCATGCACTCACACATTCACGTATGCATGCACAGGCATACACACACACACACACACACACACACACGTATCCATGTAATCAGGGAAGTCTAATTCCTTTGGGTAAATATTAACCAGTTCGCCATTGTCTTCTGCATCCCTTTTTTCAACTGCCACAGGCTTATGTTTCATTGGGGAAGAGTTGTGGCATCGTTCGGATCACTGGTATTCAACCCCAGAACTTTCCACTCATAAACATATTCCTCTGCTCTAAAACAAAAACAAACAAACAAACAAAAAAAACCAAAAAAAAAAAGAAAAGAAAAGAAAAAGAAACGTCACAGGATGCACCACAAAGATGAGCATTTTAAATGGTTTTATTTGTAAAAATAAATCAGTTAAAACGTTGAAGGAAAAATTAAACAAAAACATGTAAAGCAATGTTTTAAAATACCATTTCTAATCTTTTAAACTTTGTACTTATTTTTACTCTTCGGATAGCTTCATGCATACATGTAATTAATTTTAGTCATTTTCAACCTCATCCCCCGCCCCCCCCAGGCTCTCCTTCCACCATGGAAACTCCTCTTCCCAACAAGTCACTCTCCACTTTCATGTCTTCTTTTGTGTGTGACCCACTGGGTTTAGTTAAATATGCCTACCTGCATGAGAATGGGCAAGGGTAATTTACTGGATCATGAGCAACTTATCAATGGCTACACCACTGAAGAAAATGATACCCTCTCCCCCAGTGACTCTTAAAAGATCATAGCTCCTCAGCTGGATGGGACCTCATGAATGCCCCCACCGCTGGATGAAACAGTCAAGGCCCGGTCATACGTAGTTCTTTCCCAGGTAGTCACAGCCGCAGGGTGTTCCTGAGTGTGGCGGTCCTAGCCAGAAGACTTTCTTTTTCCTTTCTGAATACCTCTGCATCTTCTGACTGTTAACATACTTTCTGCCCACTCTTCCACAATGTTTCCTGAGCCTGGAAGTGTGTGTGTGTGTGTGTGTGTGTGTGTGTGTGTGTGTGTGTGTGATATAGACATCCCATTTAAGATCAAGCACTTCACTATAACTTATTCTGGATAGTTTGATCAATGCTGAGTCTCTCACTAAACACCTGCTGTGACTCATTCTTTATTCTTATTCCTTCAGACCCAATCAGTAGATCTGCTATAGCTACCTTCTTTTTTAGTTATTGGTCCATGAAATTTATTTTTGGTCTTCCTTGTCTCAAACATATCTCTGCTTCCTACTTCTACAAATGTCTTAGCCAATTCCCTGTTCCAATGGGGGACAGAGAGAAAGGTTAAACACTTTCCTTTTGGCCTGGTGAACAACTCAGGGTGCACATGTGTGTTAGGCCCTCTCTGTTTACTCCTTCCCTATGTCAGACACCTCTATCTGTGTATCTGCATTTGTCTTGACATGACACCTCTGCTGTGTTCCTCCCATATCTTGATGTGGTTGGGAAAATTTCTAAGCTATGATTAGCAAGATTCTAATCATTTCTCTTCTAGTAACATGGGAAAGAGTGAGGACGAGTCTTTGTGTGAGCATCACTGATGTCCTGAGACTCACTGGAGTGCAGTTCTCAGTTGGCCACAGGTTAACCTCTTTGGGTTCTTTATCAACTATTTTGTCCTGAGCCTCAATTTGGAGGAAGGCACAGAGGACTTCTGGGTCCCATGGTATCAGAATCAGAGCCCTATCTGTGCACTTTACAATCTCCCCTTCATACCTAGCCTTTCAAAGCAGAATACTGTTCTTAATTCAGTGCACAGTCTTTAAATCATTTTAACCTGAACTCTGTGCTGGGACTCTCTCACGAGCTTAATCTTGACTTGCAAAGTTGAATGTTAGAATAAAAATGCTTTCAATAAGCTTGATCTTTGATAGTCAAGGTTACTGCTTCTGTTATTTAAAATCATGTATGTGTCCTTGTTTACTTCCTTCTTATTTCTTTCTTCTTTCCTTCTTCCCTTCTCTCCTTTCTTTTATTTCTTTATCTCATATCAACACAGAAAACTCAACCTTCCAGCTCTTCCTTTCTCTGCCTTTGTTCATGGTAACTGTCTCTGTAGGGTCTGTAGTTCCCTCTCATTCTCTCATCATTACCATTCATTACAGACTTTAGTCGCATTTTTCTTTGATCATTACAAAAATCCAGCAGACTGTCTTTTGTGATTTTTATTCTTAGAGTTCACCCCACATATAAATTATATACATGATATAGCTTATATAATCTATAAGTTATAATATATGTAATTATATCTAACACACATATATATATATATATATATTCTTTCATTTGCTCATTCATTCAGAAACATCTACTGATTGTCCATAGGGTGTCAGGCACTGGCCTATAAATGCTGTCAATCTGACACTCAGAAAGGAACAAAAGAGCTATACTTAGCTGAGTGCCTTTATAGTCTTTTAGGAAGGGAAACTGAAAACTAAAAGATAAAATGTGTGTGGCTAGATCCATGAGGGCAGGAGTGTGGAGCTACAGGTGCACATCAGCATCAGGGTTGTCTAGTCTGGCCAGGATGACAGGAAACACATCCTACAGAATCATTGGAAGAGGAGAAATTATGAAAGGACCAGAAATGATGGAGAATGAAAGAAAAAAAGTTTGACTCAAGCCTAGAGCTTCTATGTCTTAGGTGTAGTAGGATGAAGCAGCCCAGGAAAGGCCACTGTGGGCTATCTTACAAACTGCAGGTTGTCTGAGGATACTGGACAGTGATGGCTCCTTTGGTTGAACTGTAAGTGGGCAACTAGGACCCTGGGACTACAAAACTGTTTTCTATGTTGTCTTGCTAGCAGTCACACTTTAGTTGTATTTTTACACTACCACCATGCAAGGTGTTGTCATTGATGGAAGCTAGTAAATGTTCCAGAGGGAATAGGACATGCTAGAACACACAAGGGATCACAATACTCAGAAGGCCAAGGTGTGAGGACAGCCTGGGCTGTGGTGATTCCTATCTCCAAAAGCAAAGCATAAACAAAACATTTTATGGTATTTTTGTGTTTTATTTCTTATAAGGGTCTCTGAATCTGTAATTATTGTAATATAAAAAGTTAAGATTCTCTAATAGCATCTAATGTATGGTAAAATAAAATTCTAGACAAATGCTTTCCACTGAGATTTCTCGAACATTCAAGAAGAACAAATATTAAAGTTTATTTAAAGACTAACTTCATTTATTTTGATACAAAAATCACAACTTGCTGTCCTCTGACATCTGTCAGAGAATTTTATTAATGAAACCAAATCCTTCTCATATCTCCGGGAACTCTTTCAATAACAAAACCCAACTCAAAATGGTATTTAAAAGGAAGGGAATATACTCAAGGAAAACATCTGGAGGAAACCCTGAGATGTGTTCTTGTAATATTTTTGGATCTCTCATTGTTTTGCTAGACTCCTGTCCCTTTTGGTCCCAGTCACATGTCATTTTCGTCCCCATGGTTTTATCTTCTATGCTGTGACAGTTCTAGGGACTCATGTCTTTAAGCCAATTATGTGCTATTGTCTTAGAGGAAGATTATCTTCCTCCCCAAGTTCATCATTTTACATCAGCATTTCACTGCCTTAAACTGAATCACTGTTCCATTTGTGAGTGGAGACGAGAGAAGTAGAAGTACCAATTGGCACAAGAAAAGAGGGACTGTCCTTGAAGGTGAAGGTATATTATCCCGTGTTGTGTTACAGTTGTCTTGCCAGCTTGTGGGAGGCAGTCATTATATCCTTGGGAATTCTGTAAGCAGTATTTATCTACAAGCACTATTAAAAATAAAATTAACACGGGGAAGATGGCTTAGTAATTAAGAGTGCTTGCTGCATGTTCAGAGACTCCTCATCAGGTGGCTCACAATCTTCTGTGACTCCAGCTTGAGGGGATCTAGCTCCCTCTTCTGGCCTTCAGGGACAACTGCACTCACATGCACATACACACTCACACAGAGACATATATAGAGACCTGAAAATAGACATAAAATCAACCTTGAGAAATTGTATAGCTTACAGCTAAATTATACTCAACATAAATAGAATGCATATGGCAAACACATCACTTCCTAATCATTATACTAGCTATCACTATCAACTGCACTCCTAGGATGGTGTAAATCTCAGTGTCACCTGACAGGAAGAAGATGTAACATACTTCTGTGCATCTCTTAAGTCCATACCCAGTGATGCTACTTTGGAGTGTTAAAGTAGACATTGTAAGCATGCTTATACCATGGAAAAGGACAAGAAGCCATGGAACCAGCCTAGGTGCTCATCAGAATTGATATGGGAAATGTAGTCAATGAACACAGTGAAGTTTTAGTTAGGCATAAAGAATTAAATTATGCCATTTTGAGAAAATTGATAGAAATACAAATCATTACAAGAATTAAAATGAACCAAACTGCAAATGAAAAATGTAGAAAGGGAAAAAAGAATATAAAGGAAATGAAGAACAAGAGATGTTCTTGTATAGGAATAAAAAAAATAACATCTTTTTTTTTCATAAGCCAATCTAGATTTTCTCACATACTTAACTTTATCACAAAGGGGAGCTCTTTAGGAGAAGAAAGAAGCCAGCCAGAGGAGGAAGAATTGCAAGAGAATTTCCCAGGGAAAAACAGATATAAGCTAAGTTTAATATATGTATGACAATGTCACAGGGCATCAAAAATTTTAACCAAAAAAGTAGGACTTTAAAATAAAGCAAAACTTTTCCCCCCAATACTGTTGCCTTCAGGCGTTTGTGGGAATGTCGAAGAACTAATTGACACACCATGGCCTTTCCCTGCTTCTCCTTTCATCTGGCACCTAGTTTGTTTTCTGTAGTAGCTCCATCAAGGGTACCTGTTCATGTATAACTCTTCACCACTCAGAACTCAAAGCTGGGATTCTTCCACTTGTCTGATGTTGCTGCAGCTAAACTGACTTTCGCTAGAGAAATCAGACTGTTTTTTGAACCTAATTTGGACTCTGAAGAGTTCAGGGAACAAGCAGAAAAGTAAGGTAGCTATGTTCCCATTGTTGATGCCCTCTGGCTCCTGCTCATTCTCAGACACCGAGCATGCTTTCTAGCTGAGCAGTGACTCTGTAGGGTGCAGATGACAAGCAGGGGTCTCGATTGCTCTTTGCCTACATCATTGGTTAACTGAGTGTTAGGCAACATATGGAAAGGCACCTATTGCTTGTCCTTTGATGACACAGTTGTCCCTCCATTCTTGGATTCAACCAACTTTGGATGAGAAAAGCTTGAGGAAAAGATGTGTCTGCACTGAACATGCGTAGATCTATTTCTTTGTCATTTCCCCTTAACAATACAGTACAGAACAACTCTCTGTGTAGAACTGATGAAAGGTTAGGGGTTATAAAGTAATCTTGGAGTGACCTAAAGCATATGGAAGAAGGTATGTAGGATATGTGCAGACACCATGCCATTTTTATACATGAGGTTTGAGTATCTGTGAACTTGGATATCTGAGCCAGGGCCCCCTGGAATCAGTTGCATGAGGGTATCTTGGGACTGTGCTCAGAGATAGTTGTACTTGTTCCTCTGTGTGGTTCCCTCCCATAGTGAAAGCAATTTTGTTTATGTGACCAGTTGGATATGATAGAAGTGGCTGTGTGATACCAGAAGCTGGGTGAGGGTATTAGGACTTCTGCTTTTCTATTCTGATTTTTTTTTTCCTTTAGGGAAACCAGTGGGATGGCATGGTAACAAGCGTGAATGCCTGTGGAGAGTCTCACACACATTGAACTAAAGCATCCTGGTAATCACCAACAACCAGGTGCCAGTTGTGAAGATGAGCCATCTCCTAAGCCGTCTCTCTGGCCCTGAGTCAGACCTTCACGTGACTGTGATTCTAAATGATAAGTGATGTCTGATGAGAGACTGTGACTTGAAGTTACTAAGTGGAAATGAAATTTAGAAATAAGCCGCTGGTTTTAAAACATCATGTTGTGGAGATTTGTCACACCACTTTAGACAGCCACTATATGTTGTGTGGTCATGGGCAGAATCCATATAGGCAAATTGACATTAACAGCTACCTTACAAGACCGTGGAGAGAATTGTCACGTGCAGGCATCAGAATCAGCACATAGGAAATGCTATGTATTTGCTCAATATTGGCTATGTTTCAGGTGTGTCTGTCTGTACCCTAGCCATCTCTTTCCAAAACACTGGTTCTAGGCCTGACCATGGGCTCGGTTCCACCCAGTCTTCTGAGCATTATGCTATGACTTGGGCAAGACATTTTTTGGAATTCAGGTTATATACTAGCTATAGATACAGACTCTGGATATAAACTAGATATGAATATTTTATGAAGTAAATATTGACTGCCCCTAATGACATCATAGTATATTTCCCTGTGTTTTTTGAAAAGTAACATGCCCACAATGACTTCTAGGCCTTTGCATTGCTCTATGGGTCTCCATTTCTTTTCTTTCTTTTTTTTTTTAAATTTCATACATGTGTTTTCTAAAACAAACGAGCATCCATCTCACCTCTTGTCCCTATCCTGTGCACCTTAAATTGCAAGGGTTAAATGTGGAAAAGGGAAGATGATGCCCTGCCCGGTGGAGAGCATTAGGAGAGGTGATAGTTTTTGGTCCTTGGCATCTATATACCTCATGTTCAGGATATTGGGTGTCTGCATAATTGACAGAGATGGGAAGGGTCAATTAGACTGACCTCTCATGTTAAAGATGAAGTACGCAGTATCTCCCCGAGATGGAAGCTATTGGATATCTCAGCAACAAAAGATGTCAGTCACTTAAGTCTGGGTACCAATTTATCACAACCTTAACCCATCCTTTCTTTCCATTGCTGTACCTGTGTAAGAGGCGCTTCTATTTGCAGTTTGCATCTTGCTTGCCTTCTAAACCCATTGCAGCTTTCTCAGTTCTGCTACTTCCACTCTGAGAAGATAAAAACAACTGGCATCTGTCTCTTTTGTCTCCCAACAATATTCATTAAATCCAAGAAGGCCTTTGATGCTCATGCGTTTCTGGACCAACACTTAGTGGTAGTGGAAAATTTCCTGGATGTGACACAGTGTATTAACTCAGGGGTTTTTTTTCCCCTTTCATTCTGAACACTAAAAGAAAAGGTGACTTGTTCGCATGATCCAAGAGTTCCAGATATTTTGTCTGACAACTCACAGGCAAATTCGAAACATGGCTACTTAGTGGCTCCTCCATCTGGTGATTCCTCTTTCAATGTACAAATACCAGGTTTCAAATGGGATTGTCACAGTTAGGGGGACTATAAGGAAAAGCCCCCTGAAGCAGGAACGAACACATAACTGCCAGGGTTACAGTCTGCATCTGGCAAAATGTAGCCCGGGAAAAATAAAGGTGCACTGTGACATGATTGTGAACACGGCAGAGAGGAAGCAGGTCGGCTGCCCTTTGATGGCAAGATCTGCTGCACTAACCCAGGTTTTCCTGGATGTGAAAAAGCAGCAAATGGAAGAGGCAGTGGAACGAGTTAGCAGCAGAAATACCAGCCCTGCCTTGCCTTTGTGGCATTATTATCAAATGCCTTTGATATGATTAAATTAATCTTTTTAGGATTTGAAGAAGCACAAGCATGAGCACAATGGTGAGAGAGAAATACACAAGATTGAGATTGCGACCTGTCAGCTTCCAACCCATCACGTGTAAGCCAGACACAGACTAGCTTCTCACCTGCCTCGCGATGATGCTGTGATTTTGCTGACTGGTGTTTTTGGGGTCACATCTGTCGGATGCGTTCTCATCACTATGAGATCTGTGCTGGCTGATAGCTTCAAGCCATGGCTTTCTAAGTCTATGGCTCTTATTCCTCTCTTAGGAAGCCTCCAGGGGAACATAGCATGCTCTAATGTGGGGGTCTTGAATTTATTAATCAATAGATGGTGATTAATCCAGGCAGCTCCATATGTTCAGGATAGGTAGGACATTGAACCCATTTATTATGCCCTTTAGCATTTGTTGGCTCAGTAACAAACATTTGCCGAAATAAAAACTTAAGTCAACTATCTCGATATCAAACTTTTGAAACAGATTTGCTAACAATGAGCGTGGCTGTTCTTCTTTGACGGTTACACGCTCTTGACTCCTTCATTAGTCCATCTCTCATGACGAAATGATTAAAAGACACTGCTTCAGCCCCTAAAATTTGGCTCTTGTCTGTCTACATGAGGCTTTAAATTTCACCATGCCTGTCTGTGCTCTAGCCTAGGGAGGCCTTTTGCATTTCATCCATTGCTAGTGTTTCATGTCTGTGTATTGAATGAAACCCTTGATTTCTTTTGTAGACACATGTAATCTAAAGGCATGCAACATTTTGCAAATGTTGGCTCATATATTAATTTCATAAGGTCTTATTTGGTCTGCCGACCAAGTTTTGATTACTTCCATATTGCTCGTAATTGCCTTAATACCCCCAAAGACTTTCTCATTTTGTGTATCCCTTTATCTTTGCTTCTTTTATCTCTTACCGTGAGAGTCCAAAATTGCTGACATATTCAGTGGGTTTAAATCCTGAGTGGTGCAGAAGAGTTTTCAAATCTGTTTTAATTTTCTACACTCAGCTGAGGGCCATTACACGTTCTGTTCAGTTAATCTGTTTTTAATCATATCTGTATGCTAAAGCTGTACATGGGAGAAATGGTGCACCAACTGGATCTAGATCAAGTATACTTCAGCATCTGTGAAACTGAATTCTTCCTTTGTTCTGCCTACAAGGTTTACTCTTCTGTATTTGTGTGGTTGTTGACCTATAGCAGAAGCTATGGACCAAGAGTTATGGTACTCCACTGAAAATAGCATAGGTTTGCCATATCTACATGTGCATTAATTATTACTTATCATTTTAAGTAACAATGTCACAATAGGACTAATAGGTAGAAAGTAACTATCTGATTTCATCTCTTATCAGCTCGGGTATATTCAGCTGCATAAAAATTAGCAGTTTCATCAGCAGCGGCATCGGTCATAGACAAGAGCTTACGAAGAGCTCCAGAGGACTTAGGCGTCGCCCAACTATTTTTGCCTGCATCCTTGAAGTCATTTGTATTATATCCCACAGAATTGCAAAAGGCCTTCCTAGGCTGGAGGGAGTCCCATTCCCAGATGTCAGACTCCACATGCCCCTGAGCAGGAAGAGAGGGCACAGAAAAGCACACCTCTCCCTCTACACGCTTCTTGACTTTTAGCCTTCTTCCAAGGTCTGAGCAATCTACCCATTATATCTTATCTAGGATAAAGCTGGGCTACAGAATCACCTTTAGACCAGATAAGTATTTCCCAGGGCAAGAACTCATCCGAGCTGGCTTAGGCTAATCTTAACTACCCTGGTCCTCCGTGCGCAACACTCCACCAAGGGGTTTTGTCAGCAAGCAGGATAAGCTGGATGAGGGGCAATGGGTAGACAGGAGAGCTACTTGCCAGACAGTGACTATTCAAAGTTCATACTCTGTGACATTTCCAACGTTTCTACTACTGTCTTCGGACCTATGAAGTCAGCTGTAATGTTTCAAAGTGCTGCCTGTTCATACATTATTCCTCGTTTTTAAAAATAGCATGTCTTATAGTGTATTCTTCCTGAGTTTAATGGACAATATAAAATACACTATTGTGTTCATGTGAAAGGGGAAACAGCAAGTATCTGTAGAGGAGGGAAAAAAATGTAACACAGGGAAGGAAACGACAAAGCCTGGGTTGTTAATTTCATTTGCAAACTCTCCCCTGTGGAACAAACACACAGCATGTGTTTGGCCTATCAGTGGAGAATTACTTCCTCCGAAGAAAACTCTGGAACTCAATGGGTGAAGGGTTACCGTGAGTAGAACATAATTCTGCCGCTGCCTTGAGCCAGTTAGCTACATGAATAAATACAGATGTGGAAGGGTTGTGTCTTCAGCAATTTATCTCCTGACTCCTCTTACTCTTTGCTGGAGCTTTGGCCCTTTGTGCCGAGTTAGACTGAAAATAGAAAGAGCAAGTGTAGGAACACTTTAATTCTTAGGGCAGTCTCAGAGTTGACAATGAGCTGTTAGTTACCAATTCAGGATTTGGAGAAGAGATGCTTTTTCTTGTTTTAGTTTACAATTTAGAGGAAGTGAAGTGATCTATCTTGGAGTTCCCTTGGGTCTAAGTGATAGAATTTCACTACATACTAATTGAAGTAAAACACAGAAATTGGGAGTAAAAGTTTTGAGATGGTATAGACTCAGGGGGAGAACTCAACCAACATGTCTTAGGAGGAAGCTGTATCCTGAAGAACCCAGGTCTAGGGTGTCTTGCATCTCTGCATTATCTGGCCTTCATTTGCTCCATGTGGCCAGAACCAGCGTTAAAGATAGATTCGGAGACATATACTTGATGCAATACATAAACATTTTGTTTTTCCAGGAAAGTTTTGATATAGTATAGACTGTAAATAAACTTTGAGTTTTCTGGCTTGGGGCAGACACCTGGGGCAGTCTCTTGAAGGTGGGATGAAGAAGACATGCTAAGTAAGCAGGAGAAGAAGTAGGACCAACTGACTAGGATCATGTTCTTTATTCATGTTTAGGAGCCCTCATATTTCCTGGGTTTTGATGGAGCTATATCTTGACAGATTTATCAGAAGTTGAAAATGCGTGTAACATACCGACAGTGTGGTACCAGGGATTGATAAGGTAGCCCACTCAATTGCATGGTTGTTTACCTTCTTGACTAGCTGGCTCATGGGAGCGGTGACTCTCTGCTGCCACACTGACTCACGAGAGCCAGTGATGTACTGAATATCTCTAGGAAAATATTAAAATTCAAAGTCCAAACAATGGCTTCTATAGAATGCCGATTGCTTTCATACACCATTATGACATCACAAAAATATAAGCCAAACCATTGTAAGTCAGGGACTGTCTGTACCAGTGTGAAACATACTCTCTCACCAACCATCATTGGAACCATGGCTATATAGCAATATTTCTAGAAGAAAAGGGCTTTTCTAAGTGGAAATGTCTTCTACAACACAGACCTCACTGTTTGAGTTCCCGATTTAATAGCATGGCTCATCTCTGATGGGATAGACCAGGGATAGCACTTGCCTCTGGATTTGAAGGGCTGATGTGGTGGCTCTCTGATGTGTACAGTCTAAGGCTAGTTTTCACAGCCATTGCAGAGGCCTTTGGTCTACACGAGCAGGCTAAAGTTGTCATAGCCTCCTAAGTACTGCAAACCTCCCTCCAGCTACGTGCTCCCAGCTTATTCGCATCAAAGTCACTGCTGTGCATGCATACTCATTTATTCCATTACCGAGACACTCAAGGGACTGTGCAAAAGACAAGTCACTCTTGTCGATGAGGCTTACAGGGAGAAACAGGAAATAATGAAGTAAACCAGAGAGTGGATAATCTAATTGCCACTTCTGATAAATACCATGAAGGAAATAAACAGGATATTAAGGAAGAAAATGTTTATGAAAGATGGACACGGAAAGGTTTGCTTGCCCCCCGCCTTTTTTTGTCTTTACAGTTTTTTTTTTTTTTTATAGTTCTCCTTGCACACTTTTGGTACTAGTCTCTCTTTTTGAGTCATCTATCCCTGGATTTGTTTCTTCCTGTTGCTGAGATGCAGAAACCTTAAAACCAAACAGCTAAGGCAGCTTCTATTCTCTCAGTCTCTTCCTTATTCTGAGAGCTTTTCCTCATGAATCTTCTTACTGTTATTCTCTTGCTGTGCAAGGAAGATAAAGGACCATCTAATGCAAACCTCTTCCCACAAGTTCTGTGCCTAAGAGAAGGCGAGAACCCCCACTGGGAGACATCTGGTTATGGGGGAGGATAATTTTGGGGGAGATCGTCCCTGCATTTCTCCTGCTGCCAAAACAACAGCTTAACATCTCTAAGTAGATATGCAAGGTATTAGAGTAAAGCAACCCTTATTTTTGCGTTTGTGTACATAGTCTATGATTTACTTCGTGTCATTTATTCTCTGCCAAACCCACACACATGTGCTTATAAACAAACACAGCCATCATATCCCTTCAATGTATAACAGAAGGCAAGTCTTGGTCTCAAAGAAACATCAATGTCCTTTAGATTTGAGAGGGTTTTCTCCCATCATGGAACGTTTATACCGTACTTCCTGTAACCTCCCTACCCCTCAGGCACATGAACGCTAGGCTGCACAGCTCAGCATGTAACCGAGTCCAGGATGTGGGCCAAATTCTTTATTTCTCAGCTGCCGTGTTTTCTCTCAGAGTGAATTGATATTTGCTTCATTTCCAAGCTGGCCCGCTGTTAGCAGTGATGGAAATCTGTGACCACAATCTTGGTGGGGCTTCCCAGAATTCAAGCTGTGCTGATCTGAGTTAGAGGGCTGAAAGGAGTTTGTGGCTTGGCAAGGTGACATTTTATTTAAAATATGCTAACAGTGTTTATAAGGAGCATTTAGTACTTTTACAACATTTGAAAAATCAATGAAAATTTCTTGGTAATAAAATATGTTTTCCAGGAAAATTGTTTTGAAAGTTGTAGTCCAACAGGCTCAAAAGCAAATAATTAGATTCTTAGCTTCATAGACATCAATGGCTCAGAAAGGGAGCCTGTTCTAACCCTCCACTTCTCGACTTTCCAATACAGTTTTATTTTATATGTTCTTATCCAATGTCTCTCTCTCTCTCTGTCACACACACACACACACACACACACACACACACACACACACACGTTTGCAGGAAACTCAATTTCACCTAATGAAACTCCTTTATTATGGTACAATTTTCTGAATTCCCTAGCGTCCTTCCCCCCACCCCCACCACACCTGCCTTAGGGATTTCAGAACCGTATAATAAAGGTTGAAAAATGGAGAGAATTTTTTGGATGCTCACCATGTGCTAAAATGGCTGAAGTAAGATGCGAGGACACTTAATGGTCTGGTTGTAAGATGGAACATAAACACATCAAAATGACGAGGCAGGGAATGAAGATAAAGTTAACAGCAGCAGAAAGCAGCTGCAGATGGACACTCCAGAGACATCCAGTGGGCCAGGTTCATTACCGAAGAGCAACTGAGGGTGGAAGATTGAAGAAAGGCCTGGAGCAACACCAGTTGAGAGCAGAAGAGAAGCATTCTCCATCATCCCACAGAGACTCAGCAACCACCCCAA
Source organism: Ondatra zibethicus (assembly GCA_004026605.1). Taxonomy (NCBI): domain Eukaryota; kingdom Metazoa; phylum Chordata; class Mammalia; order Rodentia; family Cricetidae; genus Ondatra; species Ondatra zibethicus. Next base: position 33,479 of record PVIU01004305.1, read on the forward strand.
GAGCAGCTTCTGCACACCCTGGATTCCCAAGTGCTGAATTGGTTTCCTGGCACCTGGGGGCAGGGAGGGGGGAGCTCTGCACCAGTACCTTTCCCTGGCTACCACCACCAAAATTTGTTAAATCCTTTCAGCTGAACACTAAGAGGTGACCGTATGCATTCCCTTCCTTAGGGAGTTTAGAGAGTTTTAGCAGTGTTTTCTTTGGAAAAAAATAAAAAAGAAAATATCACATTTTCTGAATACAGCAAGTGGCTGCTTGCAAAATCACACACTCAAGGCAATACCCAATAGTGGTGAACTGCAAATCCCCCTGATTGACAGAAGCTCTTTCTTAACTCAGGGAACTGTTAACCAATTTTTAAGCCCTCTAACTTGATTTTTCTTCCCCAGTGTCAAGGTAGAAATCACAGATCTCATCTTAAAGAGAATAAGAGAGAGTTTATTCTGCAGCCATTATGAGTGACCATGGCCTGGGAACACAAGTTTAGGTTGCCCCAACTTCCAAGGTGGAAACAGTTTCACAGATTATAAAAGGGGTCACGAATCAAGGCAACTTTAAAATACATTGGTGGGTGCACCAAACAGGCAGGGACATCGAGGTGGGAGAAGCTGTTTTATAGGCCTAAGATGTTATCTCATTAGCTCTTGGATTGGTGGAGGCAAGTGTTCTGCTAAGTTAATAGCTTCCAAGAGGTTTTGTTCATTACCATGAGATGTTAGCTCAGATCCAGAGTGGGGCAAGGCATGGCTGTTCCAAAGGCTAAAACTACTCCAGGATAAAGTAATTAGCCTCTGAACCTACAAAATTCCAATCTTACTGATTGGAAGAGTCACTCCAGCCCCTGGCATCCATCCTTGGGGCGCCAACGGAGCAGAAAGCTCCATCTCAAGCCTTCCTCCCCCTGGAAATTGCCTTGGTCCAGACTCCAAGTCTGGGAAAGTCTGCCAAGCGCTGACCCCTCCCCAGGGAGGGTCAGGACCACTCTCACAGGCTATTTAGGCTGCTGCCATGAAAAAGAACACGTGGTCTTTGGGTTTTGCATGCCCCGCCTTTCCCCACCATGCTTTCCCAGCCATCCAGGAGCGCTGCATTTATTAAACGTGGGCATCTTTTATTGGGTCTAATTTGGTCTGATTGGAATTATTTGCATCGGCAGAGAGGCTGCTCATTTTAAGATTATTCCTAATATATGGAGGTCCCACCAATTTGAGCTCCCATCCCAGACTCCTTGGATACAGGGGTGTCAGAGAGCTGGGGTCTCACTTTCAATCAAACACTTTCCATAGTTCTGAAATTCCCATCAGTCCATCTGTCTCTGCAGACACAGAAGCTCCCACCAGGGGTTGCTTATTCGCAGCCAGACACAGCTTCTTTTCAGTTTTTGTTCACCCCTGGCAAACAGATAGGCAGCCCTATCCTCCCAGTTAGACCAAAGGCTTCCTGCACCCTTCTCTCTCTACACACAGAAAGTTGGGTCCTGACCACATCTAACCTTAAGCTGTTTCTAGAAGATGCCCGACTTTCCTCTGCCTTATTGCTTTTGTGTATGCTACAGCCTTTGTCTTGGAAGCTTCTCTGGTGAGCAGGCACCTGTGTTCTCTGTTATCTGATGGGCAACATCTCCTGCTTAAACTCCCAGTGACGTCAGCCCTGACAAAAGGACGTCTTTCTTCATCTGGGATCAGTTTTCTTTCTGCGCATCCACAGGCCTGTGGATCGTATCTCCTGTACAGAGTGAGGACATTGTATCATCATTTGGGGGAACCGTGCCTTTAACCACACCATCCAAATGCTTCCGGGCTGGAGTGGGTTATGTTAGATTTATACCTCTCATTCTTACAAGCACCAGTGGCAGGTGACGGGGTGTTCCCATCGTGTTCACTTAATGTAAACCAACAATGTGCTTTTTCTAGAGCCTGTATCCCCTTAGAACATCATTTCACGTTTCACTGGCCTTTTGTTTGTTTGTTTGTTTGTTCTTTACAATAAAGGACACATTGCCTAAATATTATAAGAAAACATAATATTCGAAAATTTCCAATGACTTTGAAATTATTGTTGTTCTCCAATTCTTCACACACAACTCACACTTGACTTATTTGTACCTAATTTGTGTTGGCAGGATTGCTTTTTAAAAAATTGATTCTCATGTCTTACTGTATTGGCAATTTATTGTCTTTATCAACACATACACAACTGTATACAAAACTGTGTATTAAACGTGATCTCAATTCTCATGACCTAATTTTTTTGGGGGGGGCATAACCATTGAAGTATCCACAGATATACTGATTCTAGCATATATTTAAAATAAAATGTAGTGAATGTTGTGTTTTATACCATAAGAGAAGGAAATGTGTGTGGTCAAACTGATTATTTTGTGTGTTGTTCTCTAGTCAAACATATAATTAAGCCCCACATTTGTCAAGATTATAGAGCATTGTTGTGACTCCTTGCCATCTCTTGGGTATTCTACTTGCATTTTATATTTATTTTACAGAAACCTTCAGCTCAAGCATTCTTGTAGGTTGGTGGTAAACCTATAGAGAGGATTGCAGTGGGGATAATGGTATGCTCTTGTGTATATTGACACACTGAGATTATTAGCCAGTCTGGGAAGTCCTCTCATATCAGAGGATGGAATGGAACATGAACAAATTTTATGTTTGCATAATGTATTAAGTGTGAGTATTTATTATTTCATTATTCCTACACAATGTGAAATTTGGTGTTACTAAAGAAAGAAAACTTTAATAGATATACTTAGGATAAGAATTAACTTATATTAATAGAATATATTATCATTTTAATCTAAGTCTAAGCATAAAGAATACATGAAATGAATTTTCTAAAAAAATAAAGGGGGGTGAGGATGGTATTTTAGAGCAGATGTCAGCAAACATTTCTGTAAAGGACAGCTACAATTACTTCACACTCTGTAGGTAGCAGAAGGTCTTTGTTGCATACCTATTCTTCAGGTCTTTTAGTTGTTATTTAGTTGTAGTTTGGCTTTGGAACTCTTTAACAATTTGAAAATTCTCCTTAGCTTGAGAAATAAGAAAGAGCAGACAGCAAGCACATCACTGTCCTGTGGTCTATAGTTGATGACCTCTGTTCTATACAAGAAAGACGCAGCAAACATGTTGAAATGGCAAACCTTGATTATGTCCTACTGAGAAAACAAAACAACTGCAAAGTTATTTGGGGACTAAAAGCAAATTGAAATGTGGTCTGTAGGTTGGAGGACATCGTCAAGTGTCATGGGACAAGTCTTTCTTTGGTGATGCTGAGACACTGAAGAGGGACAGTATGATGCTCATGAACTTAGAGACAAATATTTCCAGGAGAATAATAGAAGTAAAGTAGGAGCCAATGAGTGCTCTTCCTAAGTTTTTGTTTTACATTTATTTATTTATTTATTTATATTCATGTTTATATTAAAGCATTTAATTATATGTGGGAGTAAGTTTTCTTTAGGTATGTATGTGTGTATGCATGTATGTATGTATTTTTGTTTGTGTGTTATAATGTGTGTAGAGGCCATAGGACACCTTGTGTGAGCCAGTTCTCCTTATGTATGTATGTGTGTATGAATGTATGCATTTGTGTGTGTTTGTCACGGCATGTGTGCAGAGCTCACAGGACACCTTGTCAATTCTCTCCTCGTAGCAAGAGGATTGAAAGCATAGGAGTCAGGTTTTAAGCCTTGACAGCAGGTACCTTCCCAGGGCTTGCAATGAGTCTCATTAAGTGGTTGAATGAAAGTACATTAAATCGACTCATTCTTTTGTAAATATACTTAGGAATATGAAAGGCCCTAAAACTCAGTCACCAGATTCTATACAGGAATAGATAAAAATCAAACTTCTGCAATACAGTCTAGATTTGAAATATTAGTACTCTATGATCTGAGTCATAGGAGAGTGGACAGGGACAGAAACCTGATTAGATTTAGAAAAAAAAAGGAAGAAAAGAAAAAAAAACAAAAGAAAGAAAAAGGAACACTAAGAGAAATGATGATAAATTAATTTTTCTGTCTCAAACAAGATATTGGATTGTAAGATTCCATGGAGACTGTTACTCAGATCTGTTCATTGTCTAAACAGGAAAACCGGTGCCTAGATCACTTTGCTCTATGTCTAAACTGGTCATTTAACATTTGTGTAAATGTGGGAACGACAACACAGTGCCCCTCACCCCTCCACACGCGCATACCATGCCACGACTGCTTCATGTAGCTCATCTTCTATGTTTTTATAAAGCCCTCATTTGCCTGAGTTTGTAAGGTTAGCTTTCCTACCAGTCTCCTCTATGATGACTAAATGTTCAATTTGTGTGTGTATTTGTTGAAAAAGACAATAAGTAAAAAGTTTAGCAACCTATTGACTTGCTGAAAGTTATCTAGTAAACTCAGGCTATGTGTGCAAACATTTGGGTGCATGCGGTCTTAAATATCCAGCCATTAGCCCTTCTTGCAGGATGTACTAATCATGATCAGGAGGTTTTCAGCATTGTGAGGACAGAAAGATAAGCACACACACACACACACACACACACACACACACACACACACACACACACACCCCGCCCCTGCAAGGGGGTGGTTGCTTGTTTGTAGTTGACATCAGCATGGGAGTACGCAGAGAGAAGCTCTGTCTGCAAATATCTACTTACACGGTAACGGAGCTTCCCTTATCAGAGCGGCTTTCCTGTCTTGTTTTGATGGATGTGCAGTGTGATGGCACTGGGTAGATGATTACACAGAACACCCTCAAGTCTACCAGGAATGGGAGCGAGGCTTGTGGTAGAAGGGCAGTATAAGGCAGAGGATGTCTGTAGAAGCCAGGCACTGAGTTGAGGGGGACGTTCTCTAGAAACAACAGGAGGAAAAGTTTCATGACTGACTTTGGAAGAACTTCCGGTGCTTACGAGATCCTCTTGCAGCCGAATGATATGAATCCCCTCCTCTTCTTTTGTGTTAGTCAGAATCACTTCATTCATAGAGAAAGAACGGCTGCGATGCAAATGTAGATAATGTCTTCACATTTGTACCAGCTGGAACGGGTGAAGCTTCAATTAGCTTATTTTGGAGTGTGACATCCAAGGACACGTCCCTTAGAAGGAGGTCACTGTGTGGTCTGTTCTGGAGGCGGCTTTGATGGCTTTTACTGAGAGGTGTCTTTTCAGTGTAAAAAGAATGGAACAGTAGCTGTCCATGGATGCCTTCCTCGTGAGAATGTGTTGGAATATTTTATTGTTGGTTTGGCATTGAAGTCGTCTGTGAAATGATTTTTATGAATGCTGTTTCCTGGGAGGCACGCAGAACTGAGAATTGCATGTCATGCGGTCGTGATCCCAGGGAACGGAAATCAAATAAATAAAGGTCGTGGGGAATTATGGGCTATGGGCTGTATTTTCTTCTCAAAATGAGTCCATAGTTCACTTTGATGGTGAGTTTAAATGGATCTTACGAGAGCAGAAAAACACATGCATCTTTAAGTGGTAACAAAGTTCCATTTAAGAATTCCTCCCATGAAATCAAAAGAGTAAATAGACAAGAATATCTCCTATAGTAGAAAGAGGTAGCTTAATACACAACTTTTCAAGCCTTTGATTTAATGATATTCATATTTGAAATGCAGGAGGGGGCAATTAGAACTTACTATGCCATAGAGGTTTATATTTGAGGCTTCGTTTTAAACAGCCATATTAAAACAGTTTCTCCTTCAGGAGAAATGGGCAACTCGTAGAAGGAAGAAATGAAAGTAGCTGGCTTACAGCTGTAGACAGGGAATCTGCTTAACTGGAAAAGAAGAGAGCAAACTGGTTATGCAGTAATCTCCTTGACAGTGTAATAATTTGATTCCCACACAGACCCCCACAGACATCCTGACCCACTCTACAGGTCCAGATCAAGGCTACGTCATCACTATGATCTGAGCAAGTCTAGGGAGGCATGATTTCGAGCACAAAATCAGTAAGGAACAAAAGCTTCATATGTGACTCCGAGACATAGCCATCCTGATTGCATAGTCCACTGCTAATAACGCGGGCGGGGACGAGCCTACGCAATCTGAACAAAGTTTTAAATAACTTGGACCATTTGGACCATTTGTGCTCATAGGCAGAGCCCTTCAGACCGCAACCTCCACAGAATCAATGCAACATTCTCCAGTCCATAGTAAAGAGAAAGCAGTTGGATGCTTTTCCTCCTAGGACATTGTAGCAGACAAGTTGTGGATTTCATGAGAGAACACTCAAAGACTTTATCCAGAAACTAGTAAATTTAATTGGTACCAAAACTAGACAGTCTTCCCTGTTTCCAATGGCTATCTGTACGTAAATTTCCCATCCTGCAATATAATGCATTTTTAAAGTACCCTCGAAATGAGTTGAGTCACAGCAAACATAAACAATGCACAGGATGATACTGAGCACAATATTTAAGCAAATCAAGTTTCCTGTAGAGAGGTAATAAAGGAGGACGATGCTGAAATATACAGGTCAACATAATTCCCTATTTCTCTTTAAGTCCTTTAGAATACATTTTTTAATTCAACTTGTAAGTTTCTGATCAGAATACAATGTTTCCCAAAACTAGGGATGAGAAAAAGGACTAGTCTAAGAATAGTGACCTCGTGAGGACACAGTATGGAGCTATGAATATTTTGGCTCTATTCATTCCCACAGCTATGCACTAATTTGTTTCTCATTAAAACTGAGGCTAGGGAACTTGCCCAAGGTTATGCAGATAGCAGCTACCAAGGCTAATGGTGGTTCTACCCAGCAATCTGAAATGACTGCCCTAGTAGCAACCAGGGCACGGGTTGCTACTTTCCTATGTGGGTACAGGATAGTCACCAAATTTAACATGACAGCAGCCCCTAGGTCAGAGCTTCTCTGAGGGGACATGGAATTTTTAGGGTCCCTTAAAATGGTGTTGGCCATGAAAGCAGTGATCCAACTTTTAGGAATTTTGGGTTTTGTCCCCCTCTCCCAGTGGGTTGCTGCTGGAGTCAGAAAGAGAAGAGAGCAAACCAGATCCTTGGGTAAGGCAAGGACACAGGTACTTCCATCTACCTGCCAGGAAGAGTTCCCCTAAGGTGGCTGGGGTGGCTGACTCTCTCTTCCACATCTAGCTTGTTGAACTGAACACACTGGGAGGATTAAAACATGAACAGAGGAAAACTTTTCATCCGAATCAGAACTAAGTATATTCAGGCTAAGACATGTTTTCCCATTTTGACTGTATTGGATATTTTGGTAAAATACCTTGAATTGTTTACAAAGCTCTTCAAAAGCAGAGATGACACAAAAATACTTAAAGAAGTACTAAGTAGTGATGCCAGTAAACTTCCTGTGGCCCAGTTCCCAGATGAGTGAGATATTTTGCAAGTTTGAGAGGCAAATTATGATTTATTGTAATATTTTCCCCAACATATCCATCAACTGAGCCTGAAAATGTGAGAAGCCAAACGCTTGTCTAGAGTTTTGAATTTGAGTTAAAATTTGTAGAGTACACATATCATCACGTTTTAGTGAAGTTCTTACGAAGCCAAGGTTAAACAAGCAAAAGAAGACACCCATATATTCTCCTTCAAAATAACCAAACTCACTTTAACTGATACTGAAAATATGAGTTATTTTTATTAATGGACTAAGAGGATATATTCATACATGCATATTTTGTGTATTTAAATCAGCTTAAAATAACAATTTCCTCAAACACTTATTATACTAGTATATTCTATGGATTTCTGCTGTAGATGACAGACTTCTCCAGCCACTCCACTAACCTTATGTCTCACGACAGTGTCCTCGCTCCTTATCTCATGACTCAATTGCAAAGTTCATTTTATTCTTTATTGAAAAAGGATCCCATTTGTGAAGAGATTTAGTAGTGAGTTAAGGGCATGATCCTCTTCCTGTCTTCTAGCATCTATTCAGTCAAAAGTAATACAGAAATTCCATCTTTTCGAAGGCTTTCAAGTCTATCATTTCTTCTTCAGCCATGTGACCGCTGACTGTTTACCAGGCCCCCAACACTCCTGGCTTGGACTTTTGCAGTAGATTTTGGTTAGTGTCACCTTTGCATATTGGAATTAACCTCCTTAACTAACAGAGTTCATTTTCTAGAACCACAAATCTAATAATCACAGTTCTTCAGTGAGACCACGCTAATGTTTTTCTTCAGGATCATGCTTCGGTGGGTAAAAAAATGCTTGCTGCCAAGCCTGATGACCTTGGCTTGATCCCAGAGACCAATATAGTAAAAGGAAAGAACAGACTTCTGAAGGTTGTCCTGTGACCACCACACAAGTACTCTGGTGTATATGATCATCTCCAGCAAACACCCATACACACACACACACACACACACACACATGCACGCATGCATGCCCACACACATACAAACAAACAAATGTAGCTTAAACCTTTAAAAAAGAAAGTAAAATTGCCTTATGTTGTACATTGAATTTTGTTTTCCTTTTTGAAAGGAAGCTTGCTAAGTAGGCCAGGCTGCCCTTAAACTCCTGACCATTCAGCCTCAGGCCACCAGGACCGAGCTCACACGCATGTGTCACCACGTCTAACTTTCTATGCAAGTCCCTTGGATTCTTTATAATCTTCACTTGGCCCCCAGTCCTTGCTATCATCGTCTTTCTCAACTTCCAAACTTACTGTGTAGGATAGCGTGTCTGTTTCCTACCAGATGAAGAAACACATACTGTCTTTTTTGGGAATCAGGACTGCATTTCAATCAAGGTCTCCTGCAGTGCTGATGATGGTGGCATGGGGCCCACACTTTGAGAATCACTCCTCTAAAGCAAGCCAGGTTTTCTCCCAAATGAATCCTTGGACTAAATGCCACAATCACTTTCCTCCCCTTTTGTTAGTACCTTTCTTTCCTAAGATTGAACATGGTAGTCTTGTAGATCTACAAGTATTGCTTACAGTCCATAGTCTGTTAATCTGTCTGGCTTCTTTCTTAAATCTCCTCAGGGATAACAGGGATATTGTTTGCTTTTATATTTCCAGACTTAGCAGAATGGGCAGGAAGCCATTCTTGTGGCTGAATGAATAAAAATTTGTGGTATCATACCTAATTCCTGACTGTGCTGTTTTCCAGATGTAGAGCTGTTCATGCTATCTGTTCCCTTTTGGACATGTATTCCTGTGACCTTTTGATAACATTTCCTAGCTCTTAGCAATTCACCAAAGGGAATTTGGAGGAGCTCTAATACTGCATTCCAGTGAGCAAGAGACACACACCTGACAGGCCATCAGAAATCAGTTTGCTGAGACTCGATACAACAAGAAACCAAAGGTTTTTCAGATGATCCGGAAAATGTTATGACCATCTGTCTAATATTATTTCTCAGATGAAGGTTGCAGCTGTGTATGTAGTGAAGACATAACTAGAATATGTCAGCAAACTGTCATCAGGAAACCAAAGTGCGGTCAGAATGTTACTTGAGTTGAGGCTGTGGCACTCCAACAATAGAGGCTCACTATTCACCCCTAATATGCCAGTTAAAGAGATAAGTGATAGTGAAAAGTAGAGAAAGCTTACTTAATGTGACAATAGCAAAGACTTGGGAAGGGAAACAAAGAGGTTCAGGGGACCTGTGGCTCCCAAGTATCTTTGGGACCCTGACATGAGATTTAGATTTAAATAGTGAAATCTCTGTCTGTCTATCTTTTCATCTGTATCTCTCTCTTATATATATGCATATACTTATAAATATACACATATATACACACACATCTCTATCTATCTGCCTATCTATCTATCTATCTATCTATCTATCTATCTATCTATCTATCTATTTATTTATCTATCATCTATCTGTCTATCTATGGTCATGGTCAAGGAGTGGTCCTGCCTATTATTATTATTGATCCATCATTGTCTCAGCAGCTTCAATTGCTCCTCAAAGTGGTTGAGTGAATTGTCAGACCTGTATGAAGACTTTCAAGGAAACAGGTTCCTTCTCTGCTGGTAACCTAAACTTCAACTTTTCCCTTCCTCTATCTTGAGGTTCCTGGGGTAATGTTAATGATTGGGGTCCACTCTTTCAACAGTCTGATAGCTGAAGGGAGTACATGGGTGTCTCTTTCAAGTATCTCCCCTTCTGACAGGGTGATTAAAGATTAGTGGTATAGTTTGACTTGATATTTGACCATCAGCTGGTTGGTCTTCCATTATGTCCATACAACCTACAGGAATACATAGCTTTAAAAGTCCATGGAGATCAGAAAAACGATTCTCAGAAAGGGCTGAACTCATTTTTTCTGGTTTTAGCTGATGGCACAAAGTTACCGATAAAAGCAGCCAAATGTCAACTAGTAAGCTGAAGTCAAAATCTTCTCTTTGTATACTTAACTGGAACCTTGCTCAGATTTACAGGCCATCCTGAACTCAAAGAGCAAGCCTCAGGGCTGTAAGGCAGACATGGTCATCTTTGAAGTTTCCAGGAAGAAGATGGGGCCCCACAGCAACTCTACCTGGTTACTATGATGTCATGATGCTGATAGCGCTACTATAAGACCTGTTTGGATACCAGCTGCACAGGATGGTTCCAACTTGGTTAGCTTACATGGTGCACTTCTTTTACAACATTCTGGCCAGACCTCCACAAAATACTCAGAGACTATTTGCAATTTTACCAGGCCAAATATTAATCTGGTAATTTAACCATCATTTATTTTAACAGGATCCCCTAGAAAGAACATCACCCCCATGATAGCTGGAAGTAACTTTAGAGGACGGCATCCCCTCTCCCAGCAAAGTTTGCCCTCAGGCTTAGGGACATCATTTAGGGGTTGATTATATGGTATACGGTTGAGGGATGAGGGAGGAATTTTATAGACTCAGGGGAAAATAAATAAATAAAATAAAATAAATAAATAAATAAAATTTTTAAAAAAGAGGGATATTTGGATGATGGGATAAAAGATTGTATTTATGAGTTATTGTTTTTAGACAATTATATTGGTATAGATTTTTGTATATTGATAAAAAGTTAAATTAACTGTATGCATGCATGCTTCTACCTCTGTTTGAAACATTGTTTATGTATTTATATATATATTTACCATACTGCAATGTACATTACTACCTCCGATTAAGATACTTATACATTGTTTATATTTGAAAGTCATTGTCCTCATTTATTGCACAGTTGTTTATTGTCTTAGTCTTTACATTAGATAGGTATTGAGACTTATATATCAATAGTCATCTATGTTTGCTATATTTATGATTAGACTAATCAGGTTCTTTAGATACATAGAGATTATATTAATTATAGATAGATAATCTTCAACCTCTTCAAGGAACTGTAGAAAATGGCCTTTAATCTAATTTAGAGTTTCGTAGTTTCGCAACAATGAGACACAATCGCTCCTGGCAACACCAATCTATTCCCGAGAGAATGTTGAGCACTAGAGACACTCCACCTGGAGCCTTTCTTCTTGGCAGAACTGGCCTCTGGGCAAAGAAATGCCCATACCTCAACCACTGACAGAGATACAGAGTTTCCGTAAATGGATAAAACAGAACTGTCATATCCTGCCAAGACAGGGTAAGATAGTTTTGAAAAAGTTTCTTGCTTTTGAAAATGGTTTGTCAGTTACTTTAGGCCTTAGCCAAAGTTGGTCGCTTCAACATGCAAATGAGACTTTGGGTGATTGCCCAGGTAGTTAGTTGTCTCTGTCATTTGTTGCACATTTTGGAAGTTTCCCAGTTACACTTCCTGTCCACTCAAGTAATATTGTTTCCCTTCTCAGATCTCTGATGGAGTTGAAGGTTAAATAATTATAGTTACCCTCCTCACAGTTTAGCCAAGCTTAATTTCAATGTAATAGTTAGACTCCTTAAAATAGAATGTTTATTAAAACTTTTGTTATGCATTCCTTGCTTAATATTGTTTATTGTTTGTAATTTTGTATTTGGTGTCTGTTCCTACTGTATATAGCTATGTTGGGTTTGGATTGATCTTTTTTAGACAGAAGGGGGAGATGATGGGGGAAAAGCCACTAGCCAATCACATCAAGTTGGGGTGTGGCCACTTGGACCCCAGGTAGAAAATCCAAAGAACACAGGTGTGCTCTCTCTCCATGCGGTGCCCGCCGGAGGGATAGGACTGCGGCGTGAGTGACGTGAGTTCCACTCTTTTTTTCATTAAAAATACCTGTTCCTATTGAGCTGGCTTGGTTATTGATTTGTGCCAACTTAATTCTTCTTCATGGTCACTACAGACTGACTAGTGTGAGCAAGTGGAATGAGGACAGAGTGAGAAAGGACTGGGAAGGAAACCCAGCCTCATCTAGTCAAGGGTCTTGAATGTCATGTCAAGGAGTCTAAATTTGATTGTGGGAGCATTTGGGAGCCACTGACCTAATTCCAGATTGGAAATTAGAGAAACATAAAGCAGAGGGACTAATTATATGGGCTAAGCAGAAGATTGGGCCTGGGCCAATTTAGGGCATTGAGAATGATGAAGGATATTTCAGAGAAAAAATTTATAGAACTTAATGACTATATTACTCAGGTTCTCCAGAGGAAAAGAATAAGATGTGTGTGTGTGTGTGTGTGTGTGTGTGTGTGTGTGTGTGTGTGTTTTGATTCATTCTAAGGAAATGAAGAAAATGGCTCATTCAGCTCCATAGCTGGAAAAATTCAAAATCTTCAGGGCAGGGAGGAAGGCTTCAGATGTGTCCCAAGGAACAGTCTATGTTGTCACTTAAATATGAAGGTTGACTGGTGGCAGAATTCTTTCTTTCCCTGGGAGAAGTCTGCCTTTGTTTATACTGATGAATGAGACAGATGGTCATGAAACACATCCACTTTACTCAAAGCCTACCAGTTTGAGCATAACTGCCCAAGGGCACCCTCATAAGAGTCTGGACACCGTGGCCCATTTACGTCAACATATGAAATTAGCCATTATACTGAACACATGGATGAGGAGCCAAAGGATGAGAAATACAAAATAAATGGTCCTGTGGCTCTTAGTTTGCATTTTCAAGCAAATGGTGATGCCCTTGAACTAAGAAAAAGTGCTGGTTACAATTAACTATCAACTTGACACAACCTGGGGAAGAGTCTTTAGGAGGGCTTATTTAGATCAGGCTGGCCTGTAGGCATGTCTGTGGGTGTCTGGGCTTTTAATCAATGAAGGAAGGCCCCACCCACTGTAGGCTGCATCATTCCCTAGGCAGGGGTCATAACTCTGTAAGAAAGCTAGCAGAGCATACGTCACAGCAAGGAAGCAGGCAAGGAGACCAGTTTCTCCTCTCTCTGCTCTGACTGTGGATGTGATTCTGTAAGTACCATAAGTACCATAAGTCACGTACCTTGACCTCTCTGAAATGACGGACTGGAACATGACATTGTGAGTCAAATGAATGCCTTTCTTCCCCCATGTCTTTTTTTTTTCTCAGAATATTTTATTCCAGCAATAGAAATGAAGCTAGGATGGACAGAAATCCTGAAAAGAGGGAAGATGTTGAAAAGAAGAGATTTAGAAAGTATTTACTGAATATCAACTTTATTTTTTAAAAAAGATTTATTTACTTATTATATATACAACATTTTGCCTCCATGTATGCCTGCACGCCAGAGGAGGACACCAGATCTCATTACAGATGGTTGTGAGCCACCATGTGGTTGCTGAGAATTGAACTCAGGACCTCTGGAATAACAGCCAGTCCTCTTAACCACTGAGCCATCTCCCCAGCCCTGAATATCAACTTTATACAAAAGGCCAAGCAAAACTTCTTCTCTTTACTGTACACACAAGCAGAAACAAGAGGAAGAACCATTACGTAGTGATTACACATGGGCTTTAGAGGCAAACACACTGCTGTGCTATGACCTGGACCAGCTCTTTAACCTCTTCAAGTCTGATCTGTACAATAAGCTACTATTTCTAGCTTTTAAAACTTTATTTATTTAACGCCCCCCCCCTCCTGCATGTACGAGTGTGTGTATACTTGTGTGCCAACATAGGTGTGTTTGATCAGGGGACAGCTTCCCAGGGTCATTTCTCTTTCTCCCATCATGTGAGTTCCGGGAGTCAAATTGAGATGACAGGCTGGGTAGTGTATGTACTAAGTGCTGAGCCATCTCCCTGGCCCTGCAAGATGGAATTTTCTGAGAAATGTGTGTATCTGTCTTCTCTGATACAAGGTGGTTCACCAGGAAATGCCCACGTAGGACATCGCCCTGTCTGGGTTTTCATTCTGTCGGCCCCTGCAGTAAATCAGACTTGTCCCCAGTGCCGTGACATTCTCTGGGGACACGGTTGCTGGGAAGGTACTAAGTGACACTGTCTTCTGTTACAGTATGCTAAATGACCCCATGGCGGCTCGAAACAGATAATGAAGCCCCCTACGGACCTGTGTTAGAACCGGGGAATAACACAGGCGCTGGTCTCATTAGTCTGTTTCTCATTGTGTAAACAATGGGTGAGGATCGAGTAATGGATATACAGCATTTCATTAAAGTTCATAAAGGTTGTAAATAAGTTTCATGCCTAAAAAGCATGCCGAAGTTCCTTTAAAATAGTTTAATTACAGTTAATAAAATGACATCTTAATTTCTGTGTTCGCAAATACAAATGCACTTAATAGAATGGAAATTGCTTGTACCAGATGATGTGATAATTTAGTATGGCTTGATCATTCATGAATGGATACACTGTAGGTGTTTCAGAATCAGATGTGATGTTTAAGACACAGAGGCGGGGACTACGGCACCTGGGTCAAATCTGTCGCCATGCTTGTTTTTCAAATAAAGGTTTATTGAAAAACTCCCTGATTCTGTTGTACCTTACCTCTGGCTGCTATTGCCCCCAGACAGGGCTAAATTAGTCAGCACAGAAAGAAGCTACCTGCCTTGTCAAGTTCTTCTCATGAAGTGAACTGAGTCATGCTGTACTCAATGACTTCGTATCAGCCCGAAAGACTCAGATGCTCTCAAGGCCGTGCTCCAAGGATAACTATAATGCCTTATGCTGACTGCGTGCACAGAATGACCCAAAGAGTTACAAACAGAAAGTGTGGCTAACCTGAGGAGACGGTAGAGAGAAGCTACTCCGGGGACCTAGGCCAAAAGGAGACGAAGGATGCTATGCATTGCTTTTTCCAAATTTGGAAAATACACACACACACACACACACGCACACGCACACGCACATGCACAAAACAAAAATAAAATACAAAACAAACAAAAATAGGTTTCTGATACTTTAGTGAAAGTTTCAAGTTCTGTGTCATTTTCAGCATCAACCAAAGAGGCACTACCACTGTGCCTCCGCTTTCACCTTAGACACTAATGAAATACCATTGTGAAATGGTAGATCGTAATTGGCTTGTGAAAAGACACAGCTGATACCGATTTTACAGATTTTTTTTGTCTCTATTCACAGGCCTCAGTGGACAGATTGGATCAGTGTATTGCATAGAATGATAGACAGCATAGAAGGCGAAAAGCATCAGGCACATCCATCAATTTCACCGTAAACCTCATCATTTCCAAGGGGCTGACGTCTGAAGAGAGGACGGAGACATGGTAATTCCTGAGGAAGGCTGAAAGAAAGAAGTAGAAGAAGAGGGAGAGAGAAAAAAAAGATCACATTTACCTGAGTTGCCAAATCACAGCAGATGGTGAGATCTAAAGGGAGATAAACATTAGCACCCGGAAAGTAAGCCATTCATCCTGACAGCCTTGAAGGGCTGGTGCAGCTGACAGATCAGCTTAAGAACCAGATAGAATCTATACCGCAGCAGCAGCAGCAGGATGTTTGACAACAATCAAGCCTGCCCATCAGAGGGATAATGGAGAGGGAACCTGCTGAAGGGAGTGAGGTCCTTCAGTAATGGGAAGCACTCCCACAAACTGCTTGGAGTGAAGAAGCAGAGATTAGGCAGGTGTGAGTAATTGGAAGAAAATAGGTCAGGCTGAAAGCAGGAACTAATTGGCAGACAAATGAGGCGATAGTTTCTTTCGCAGATACAGAAAAGTCAGGGTGCCTTGGGCTAAGAGCATCTCTAGGTAACTGGGTTGGTACCTCTGGAATCTAGTGCTCCAGATGTCATAAGTCATAGCCTGCAGCACTGGCCCGGTAGCAGAGTTTAGGTGGCCGATGCTGTAGGGTGGTTTTGAGAACATGCCTCTTGCTCCTAGATACTTGTTCGACCTCTTTATACTTGTTCCTTTGGTCATCAGTTCTTTTCTCTCATTTATTCTACAAATACCTGCTTTGCTAAGTTTCTTATAATATGCCAGACATGGTACTTAGTCCTGGAAATGCCATATTGAGCAAAACCCACTTTTCTTGCTGGAGATCATGTTACACCAGGGGAGATGCTAGTTTAGAGCTATGTGGTTTTCCTTATTTTCTTTTAAATGAAAAATAGTCTTCATAATCATAGCCGTACCTATTTATAATATGGTACAAGGATTGTTGAGAAACTCATACAAGGCAGAGCACCGTTAGTCCAATATTACTATAACTAGCATACATTTATTTCCCAGGTGCTGTGAATGTCATCCTGCCAACAAACAGATCTGATGTCACTTCCTTATTTAAAGTAATTTTTTCACTTAAATTTTTATTGATTATAATTAGTTGAGAAAATTTAATTGTTTGAAAATATTTTTATCGATTCTTTGAAAGTTTTATATTTGCTTACAATGTATTTTGGATGTATTCACCTCACACTCCTCCCATAACTTCTCTCAGGTCCACCCCCTCCTAACCCCTTCCCATCCTTCTGCTGTTTTTAATAACTCACCTAGTCTAATCTGTGCTCCCCATACACTCACGGGTGCAGTGCTATGTACTGGAACACAGTGATCAACCTCCTCGAGATGTCATCAGCTAGGGGTGAGGACCCCCACGAGCCCCTCCAACCTCCATGCTGGAATGGGAACTGGCTTGGTCTTGTGCAGGTCTTCTGCAAGCAACCACAGCCGTAGGGAGTTCATGAGCGCAGTGCCTGCCTGATGCGTCCAAATGACCCTGTGTCATTTTTGTCCTCCATGATGGGAGCTTTCACAGTCTTTCTGCTCCTCTTCCTCCATGGCCCCTGAACTTTGGGGGGGGGGGAAAGGGGTGCCATACAGGTGTCACATTTATGGCTGAGCATTGCATAGGTGCTTTTCCTTTGTATTTTAGCCAGTAGAGATATTCTGAATTTACTGCCATACACTGTACAACAAACTTCTCTGATTAGGACTGAAAGTAGACCAAGCTAGGGGTATAGAGATACGAGTTTAAGCCCGGTGGTGGTGGCGCATGCTTTTAATTCCAGCACTCAGGAGGCAGAGGAAGACAGGTCTCTGTGAGTTCAAGGTCAGACTGGTCTACAGAGTGGCTTCCAGGACAGCCAGAGATACACAGAGAAACCCTGTCTCAAAAAACCAAAACAAACAAACAAAAAAGATATGAATTTAGAGAGCAGTTGGCTATGACGTCCTTTCAGCAAAATAATATTAGTAGGTTCAACCCTGGGGCCGAAGAGCTTACCCCAAATGGATGCTTGATGAAATTTACAGTATCAGGTGTGTGTTTTTTCTTGCAGAGCAAGCCTTAAATCCTATTTCTTAAAAAAGAGGTTGGTTACCCCTAAAACATTTGAGCCACTATGGCATCCATGGGCATGACCTGCCAACCCAACCATTAGTGTTCCTCATAAAGTTTACAGTTGGGTAAAACTGTTGATTACTTTTTCCTTTCACAGCCTGCATAGCTCCTTCTGGTACTTTAAAAGTTAGCCACCAGGGAGGAAGCTTACAACTTGATTTCTCAATAACAACTTGATTTCTCCATACCCTGTGAAGAAACTGTGGTGTCTTTAGCAATAGAGTCTCACCATAAGGTTCTGCTATTATTTCAGGGGTCTCTGGTACATCTCTGACAAACCCTCCAGGGATGGTATTCCATGCTTGGCACTGAATGTTTTATTTGGCATTTTATGACTTCTGAGAGAGACATTAATTACTGTGTAGAGTAACTCTTTCATATGAAAATGCACATAGTAAGTGAAGTCAGGTAGGTAGATAGATAGATAGATAGATAGATAGATAGATAGATAGATAGATAGTAGATAGAGCTTATAAAATAGTACACTTCTGTGTGTTTTTTTCAAATACCCTGACAGCACATTTTCCCCCAACTTTCTGCTCTGACTTCCCATCCCTCTCTCTATTTAAATCCTTCTTCTTATTACCTGTGTTGAGATTTTTTTAACCTAGAACATGAATCAATAATTTTTTTTTCTTAAATATGCTAGTATTAAGCTGGGTGTGATGACACCTTTTGGAGGTAGAGACAGGAGACTCACAAGTTCAAAGCCAACCATTTCAGTCTCACAGTGAGCTCATGGCTAGCTCTGGCTTAAAAGAAGGCTTTGGCAGTAAATAGTTTAGGCCACATAGGCCACACAGTCTCTTTCATCGTTTTCTGAGTCTGTTATCACAGTGCAGACGTATCTATAGACTTGTGAAGAGAACTGTGGATGCCTATGTTCCAATGACCATTGTCCGTGGAAACAGGAGGTGAGCCAAGACTGCCTTCTGGATGGAACTTGTTCAACTCTCAGCCTAGTTTAGGTCATGAGGCCCAAGCTCTGGGGTATCACATAGTGTTGATTTGGAGGCTCAAAATTCCCCATCACTCTGACAAGAGCTTCATAGTTCCTGATTACATAATGTATTTTATTACCTACCTTAAAAATAGGTGCTCTCTTTGTGAATTACTCAAACAATGAATAGGAACTTAAAACTATGGGAGCCCATTTTCAATAGTATATAGTCTTGACGTTTCAATCATAAATGCCATTTAATACCTTGCTTCTATTTCCTTTTAAAAGACTTGTGTTGTGGGATATTTGATCCCACTGTGTGAACGGTACTTTCTGATTGGTTTAATAAAGAGCTGACTGGCCAATAGCTAAGCAGGAGAAGATAAGCAGGATTTTCAGGCAAAGGTAGGAACTGTGGGAAGAATCTTGGAGGTAGGGATTCACCAGCAAGATGTAATAATTGTGCATACAGTATGGAGGAGAGGTAGCAAGTCAGGTGGTAGATTAATATAAATGAGTTAATTTAAGTTTTAAGAGCTAGGTCTAAACAAGCCTAAGGTAAAGCCATGCTTTCATAATTAATAAAATGTCTCCATGTCATTCTTCAGGAGTTGGTGGTCTAAAGAAAATCTGAGTATAGACAGGTATTATTGATTACTTTATCATGTGTGCACATGTGTGTGTGCGTGTATGTGTGTGTGTGTGTGTGTGTGTGTGAATAAATGTGAATGTCAGAGGACAACTTGCATGAATTGGCTCTTTCCCTTCACCATGAAAATCCTGGGGATCCAACTCAGGTCACCAAACCTTACAGCAGGTTACCTTATTAGCTGAGCAATGGTATCAGCCCTCATCCTCTTCTTATTAACCCACTGTGCAGACAAACCAATGACTTAAGTAGTCACTCTGCCCTTCAAACTTTCTCATCTTGCATCCTGTTTGATCCCTCTGCCTTAAACAATAATCATGGTTAAATATGTAGCTCAGTGACAAGGAGCTTGCCTTGCATATGCAAGATCATTGGTTCAAGGCCTGGCATTACAGTTAATTAATTAATCAATTAATTTAATGCAGCTTTGCTGCTTTGCTTTTCAACCTAGGAATCTGCTTCTTCAACTCAAGAACCAAATGAAACAAATTTCTCTATAAAACCTGTCTCTTACTTCCCAGACAATGTTCACCAGGCATTCATTTACCTAATGTATAATCTGCTGTATCACAGGGAGTCTGGGGGAGGAGGTTGTTAGGCGAAAACAGTAGATGAAACCTAGTGTTTATGCTGGATACTGTTTAGAGTGTTCACCATGAGCTACCCTAGGAATCTCTTTTCTGGCCATCATGGCTGAAACCTTACTAATGCTGTTCTTTACTTGGATACTCTAAATATTAAAGAAGGCAAGTTGCCTTCTGCAGGAAAACAAAGGAACCCCAGTTTACATATTCAACATCACTTGCACTGAGCTTGGAGGAAGGCAAAAGCTGCATGCTCTCCTTATATACCCCAAGCTCCCTGGCCATGGTCACCTGGCCTTAATCGCTTTGGATCATGAGGGGCCAAGATAGTAATTTGCTCATGGCCAGATAAGTAAGTGAATGGGAAGAGAGCTGGACAGCTTAATTCCTTTGCAGAGTCCAATTTCTTCATCTTCTAGGAGGTTGTTTTAATTGCTTTGTTGATATAAAAGATTAGGGGTAAAGACATAGTGACATTACAGGCTTGAGTGTTAATCACTCAGATTGTAGTCTCCATAACTTTCAGCTCTTCAGAACTTGATTGTATATGAAAGCTTTGGTTTAAGGCAGCATAATATCTGCCATACAACACAGGGGGAACAATGGGAATTTTGCTAGCTTTTTAACAAGAATTCCACACCGCACTCTATACGAGCGAGTCCCACGTGACTAATCTGTGCGGACCTGCTCTTCTGGCAACTCATCAAGGCTCATTGGCACCTTCCTCTGAACTCTGTTATCCAGGTGAATAAAGGCAGGATCTCCCACCTAGAAAGTGGAGTTAAATCTAGCATCACACGGTGCCCTACGAATTTCTGAGATGCCGAGATGAATTGTCTCTTGATTTATTGCCAAGTGTAACAATGGGTCTCAGGGAAGGCAGTGAATTAAGGAGAAATAGGCGCTCATGTCATATTTTATGGCTTCCTAGGAATGACAAGATCACCTGATAATAACAGCTGTTATTCATAAAAGCAGATGCTGTTCAAAGTGATGTAAATATTTTCTCATTGAATCCCCATGACAACTCGACAAAGTAGTAGTATTTTTTTGTACCCATTTTATAGAAGAATAAGGGGAGACCTGGGGTAGGCCCCTTGGTGTGTTCTTGCTTACACAGCTAGGGAGAATGTCAGAGCTGGGTCTCCTGACTTTTGGCCATACTCTGACACACTGGAACACTCGTGAAACAGGACGAGGATCACTTCTGAGAAATGAATCAAGTAGAGGGGTCGCTTAGGACTTCCGGTTTGTTTAAAGACTCTGGACATGGTTCTACTTCATACATCATTTAGATGGGAACCAGAAACTCCAAGCTGTTATTTTTCAACTGTAATCCCAGCTGGTTTAGCAGAGCTGGTAGTCATCACGAGCTATTTGTGAGCCTACATACTGCCTCAAAGGTCTCAAAGGCCTGACCATGTGGGCAAGTGTTGTCTCATTAAGGAATCTCAGGAATGGGGAAATAAAGAAAACAGAGAAGGAAAAGGTTTTACGGGTGAGATATTTATTCATTTGTCTTAAAACAAAGACAATTTACAGCACTTGTTGGTCTGCGTGGCCGCATACTTTCTCCTATAGCAAAACAAAACCTTTCCCACTGCCACCCCCACCCCAGCCCCGGTGCCATTTCATCACAGCCCGAAGGGGCGTTGACCTTCATTTGCCAGTTTGCATGATACCAACTACTTGTCAAAGTTGCAAGATGAAATTTCACATCTGCTAAAAAGCAGTCCTCTGGTTATTGACCCATCCCTCTATCCCCACCCCGACCCCTGCTTCTGAGGGCCTTTCCTCACAAATAACCAATATCTGGTGTTTGCTTTCTCCCTTACAAGGTGTTAAGATGACTACCCCCAAGCCCTGTGTTGTAAGTAGAGGCCCCTGAACTCTTTACACAGGGCTCATTTTTGCCTCTTGTCTCTCCAGCCCAGTTTTTGATACCGCTGACTCTCAAACACCTTGCAACTGATGATGTTCTCACCTGATGCTTAAGGACAGCTGTTCCGTGTTTTGATTCTGTATCTGGATGTAAACCCTCACTCTGCAGGATAGAATTTCTTTTTAACAGCGCATATTCCCAGGGTGTGTCTACAAGCTTTCTCAGCTGGTTCGGCAGGACGGTTAATTAGCACAGCCACCTCAGCTGTGCCGACACTGGTGGATGACACCAGTAAAAATCCAGAAATGGTTTGGAATGGTACGCTATGTGAACGGAAGCCAAAAGAGCCCTGCTGCTGCTGCTGCTTCTGTTCAAAGTCTGTTTAACGGTAGCTCTTCTTCCACTCTACAGATAGCACCAGAGATTAGAAGCAAAACCAAACCCACAAAGCAGTGCTGATATTATAGCAAGCCAGATAGGAGCTAATCACCAGCCATTAAGCAAACTTCATCTCCAACGAGACCATGTACAGCGGTCTGGCTTTGAAAACACAGCCTAATGTCATTTTTCTCTTGCCTCCAGTTCCACATATGGCAAGCCTGCTGAGCTCTCTGACCAGGCAAAGTTGAGGGACTTGTTACAGTGAGTTTATTAGCTGCAGTGGGACCGTGTTCCATTTAATTTGTGCCAGGAGGCCTCAGTATGCAAATCACTACCATGGTAGACAGTCACAAATGAAGTAGCAGAGAGTGGGAGGGTGTCTCCATGCTCTACCAGAAGATGCCCAATGGCGTTTCACCCCTTTAAATCCTGAAGGCATGCGAGAAGTTATCTGCTATGCTTTTGTAATTAAAAGGAAATGTTTTAAAAATATATCGTTAGGCAAAAGTAAGAACTTACTGTGTATAATACCGGGGGAGCTCTTGCAGGATAAAACTTCTAAAGACCAGCCCTATCCGATTGAGCAGCAAGTACCTCTATCACAATCTGAGTACCACAATCACAAGTACCACAGTCTGAGGGGTTTGATGCTGGTAGTCTTCTCTGTGTGTGGCAGGAGGACCGGCACCTTTCCGGAGAGGTACTGATTGCAGCATGCATGCTTTGCACATGTACACTGTTCACTCAATAAGGATTTTTTATTAATGCTGTATATTAATTGCAGAGACTAAGGGCTTGTATTGTGACATGCTCTTACACGTGTGCAGTGTACTTGGATCGTATTCACCCCACTAGGGGTCTTTTTGGTGAATGATAATTAACTGTATCAGGCATAGGCTTTCCAAAGGGACATATCTTGAGAAGATCAACACAGTAGAACAACCCAGGAAATAAGACACACATAAGAAAAAGCAAATGAAGCAGCACAATGATTAAGTGGGGGGCAAGGGCAGGAGGAAAGCCATGCAGGAGACCTGACAGCAGAGAGAACTCAGCTGATGGCCCTGGGAGCGGGAGATGCCTAATTGCAGGTTGGCTGTTTCCACTCTAACAAGTGAGCTGTACTGCACATTCACGCATTTACCTGGTTGAGCAGCTCCCAGGGGATCAGATCATTGCCTGCACAGAGTGCTTAGATGCTTGTGGTTGTGAGTCTTCGTTCCACGAGGTGTCCTGCACTATTTTTTTCTGTTCCTTCTTTCTCTCATACATTGATACAATGGAATTCTTGTAAACTCTGGCACTTGGTTATGATACCACTCTGGGTCAATCAAGAGTGGCCCATGAACACACATCTGGGTCTTTCCAGCCATAGTCAATCTTGGATCTATTATGATTATTTCTTTTTGGAAATTTTTTACATAATCACAGAAACTGAAAAAGCATTGATCCCTACTTCTAGGTGGAAGGAGACAAATACTACATCTAATTAAATAGTGGTCTGACAGTAACCCCCCCTTTTTTTCTGTGACCCTCACTCCCAGTTACGAATCTATGATCATATGTACATGTTTTGAGACAGATCTTTCCCGATATAATTAAAATATTCCTAAAAAATTCTCCAGCCTGACCAGGTCTGACTAGGTAGGCACAGGCACCGCTTTCCCATCTGGGTACATGCACACATAAGCAAGTCTGTTCAAAGGTGTCACTCCAAGGTCTTGTATGTCAGATGCAGGAACTACCTACATCTTGAAGGAAACACAGTTCATTTGCTGGGGGATAATGTTACCTCCATTCTGTATAGTTTCTCTGTATGACAAAAAGAAATGAAAGCCGTGCTTTGAGCTGAGAAAGCTTTAACAATTTTAAATGACATGTGTACGAGGTATGGAGGGGGAAGGGAGAGTCCTGGTAAATACATACGCATATGGGATCCATTTGTATTCTCCAGACTGAATGGAAATTTCAGAGAACCCCCGTGATCCCTGAGCATTATAAAGGTATTTTAATGGCCTTGCAAACCTTTATCTATCTCAGCTTCTCAGTCAATTATAATTTGCTTTCACAGAATATCCAAAATGTTGACCATTTCTCTTTGAAAGTGTGACATTCCTTTTCACCTTATTGGTATTTCAACACCCAATAAACTACTTAAAATTTTAAACTAAAAAGATGTATTAATAGTTCTTCCTGGTTTGACATGAGTAGTTCATGCCTGTAAATGCCAAGATTTGGAAGGTAGGGGTGAAAGCGTTGCTTCAAGTTCAAGGCCTTGCCATGGCTACACAATGAAAGACTCTGTCTCAAAGAGAGAGGGGGAGGGGAGAATAAGAAAGAAAGAGAGGAAGGAGGTAAGGTAGGAAGGAAGAGAGAGAGAGAGAGAGAGAGAGAGAGAGAGAGAGAGAGAGAGAGAGAGTTACAGTGGAAGAGCACAGGATTCTTGTCTTGCTTTAAAAATTTTGTTTGGCAAGTCTCAATTTAATGCCTACGCAGCCCAGGTACTATGTTCATTGTCTTATCAAGTAAAACTAGTTAGGAAAACTCAGCTATCTGAGAACAGCTTGCACAGCTTGTTTGTCTACGTATTAGCTGTCGCTCTGATAGTGAAGAACTGACTTCTCCAGTCCTTGTAAAACACTGCTCTCTGTTTCAGTGTGGCAGGAGGCTCAGTGCAAAAATAATCCAGCCACCACGTCTGATCACCTGCATCTTTGGTTTTGCCTTCTCTGTGACAATAATCGTGCAACACTGACAACTTGGTGACTCGGGGCTTGGGAGAAAATGGCTGTATTGACTATGTAGGATGGGAAATGCAATACTGCACATAGCACACAGGGATTCTTTGCTGTGCCTCCCTTTGCCTGACAAAGGGTGCTATGGAAACTGTTGCTGCCTCCTGGCAGCTACTTATTGCGAGTTGCTTTTGAGACATTTTGTCATCCAAACAAAGAGTTGAAGTCAATGGCTTAAAATGGCAGGGCATTCTTACCCCATCAGAGACCACTTCACACAGGCAAGGTCTGCTTTAAGGCAAATGTCAGAGGATCACTCACTGAGTTTTACTTTGGAACATCATTTAAATTGAGGCAGCGTTGTAGATTTTGGACTTATTTAAATTAAGTTTAGGAAGCTGTCATGAATAATTATGTGCAAAATGAAAGAGAGCAACATAAAAGCAATTTTGAAAAATGTTTTTGGGTTTTGACACAGGGAAGTATACTCAGTAATGTACAGTTTGCAAGTTAGGATCACCTGGGAAGAAAATACATAATCTTTAAAATAATCAGATTTCTCAAGGGATCCATGTCTCCAAGAAAGGTTAAAACAGGACAGCATTAAATTGTGGACTCTGGGGAAATATTTTGCTTAAGGAAGCACCCAGTTTCATATAGGTTTCTATGAGAAATCCCTGCTCAACAAATGTTGACTGACTGAATCTCAGGGCCCGGGAGTAATTACTTCCACTTTGGGACTGAGGGATACATTTCCTCCCATGAACCTAAACTGTTCTATAATGTGACAGGTAATTTGGCCTCAAAGCAAACTGCAGACATGTCTAAAGGCTAGAAGGGAAAGAGAAGACTAATTGGTTTGTTACCAAACCAGTGATGACAACTCACTCCATCTCTGGATATGTGGACTGGTGTTGCTCAGCATTGCAAAGGTTTTGGCTCATATACGATTTATTTCTGTGTTTCTTTATTAGTTTTCAAAGACACAGGCTAATACTGTAATTTAAAATGGTTCATTGTGGCAGGCATGGTGGCATCATTGCAGCCCTTGGGAGATAGAAGTAGGTGGATTTCTTTGAGTTCGAAGCCAGTCAGGGTTATGTAGTGAGACCCTGTATCAAATGAAACAAAACAAAAAACCCAAACCCAAGCCAAACCCCTGCTGATTATGAAAGGATTTGAGAAACGCTTTTTTTGAGGGGCAGTGAGGTAAAGAAAGGAAGAGCCCGTGGGCTTTCCTCCCTCCTCCCTTCCTTAGCTCATCTGCTCTTGCTGGGTCCTTTCCTTAAGAGCATCTTTACTTAATTGTGTGCATGTGTGCACAGAGCAAGTCAGAAGACAATTTAGCGGACTCAGTTCTCTCCTTCCACCGATGTGGGTTTTGGGGATTGAACTCGGATCACCATGCTTGGTGGAAAACACCTCTACCCACCGATCCATGACAACTCTACGCGCTGTCTTTCCGGTCCAGAGTCTACTGTCCCTCCTATCCCCTCACACTCTGCTCTGCCTTGTGCAAGCTCCTCTCTCTCCTACTTCACCCGCTCCTGGCTCCTCCCATTTTCACGTGTTAGCACTCTGCCTGGGCCTCAGATTACAGGAAGGCCGCAGCCCTGCGAATGGAAGGCCAAGTTTACATTTCATGTGCCTGGAAATTTAGAACCACAAATTAATCTACAGGAAACAATTGCTTGGACAATTTAAAACTGACGTGGGTGGCTGTGCGCACAGGCCCCTTCCATGGGCCACCAGGCGGTGTGCTGGGGTTCCAGGAGCCTCTGCTTGCTGGGGTGTTTCTTCTTTCCCGCGCTGTTCGCTTCTTTATGAGGGTTAAGCAAGGTAATTGAAAATATTTATGGCGTTATAGTTCTAACAGAGCCACATTCCTTTTCGGCTTGATGAAATTATCAGCTATTTAACAGCCCTTTGGGTTGTTTTGACTGTAAAAATTTCATTTATACCTTCTTGCAAAAATGCCCACTTTCGAACTCTGTAAATGGTGCCCTCGGTGGAGGTTTCTCTGCTGGCGGGGATGGAGTGGTCAGGAAACGTCCCCCATCTATGAAAGGCCTGATTCACAAGACACAGACTCCTTTTGGTTTTCAGGAATAGCCAAAGCCTTTAATTTCATTCCCCCTCATCTTTAGGAAAGTTTTGGTTCCGTGAAAAGACATCAAATCTAATATATTTTACCTTGAAAGAAACAGTTTTTCATGGAGATTAATGAGCATTTTCGGGTGGTTTTGGTTTATTCTGTTTTATTATATATGACATGCCAAAAACCTTTGAAAGGGTAATATAAAATAATGATTTTATGCTAAAATAGTTCTCTCCATATTAAAAACCTAAACCTAAAAGTTATAATATATATCCTGTAACATGATACATTTACTGTATATATATACATATATTATATACACATATAATGTATATGTTATATTTAAATACTATATATGTGTTTTACATATGTAACATCTTCAGTGAAGGGTAAGGGCAGCTATAGGCTTAATTTTAAATTGGGTATGTATAAAACTTTACTACAGAGGCAAAATTTCAAATGACTCTTACATGAATGTTTTTACAGTACATATTTTTATTGTTGGTGTTGATCTCTTTCTAATTCTTAATCAATTTTTAATTCAATATGTGGTGGTTTCAATGAGATTGAACCCCATAGACTCATGTATTTGAGTGGTTGGCTCCCAGTTGGTGGAACTGTTTGAAAATGATTAGGATATACGGCCTTGTTAGAGGATATGTGTGTGTGGGGGGGGTGGGCTTTGACGTCTCAAAAGTCCAACCAATCTCAGTTAGTGCTCTCTCCCCTCTCTGCAATTGGTGGTTGTTGTCTTAAGAGGTGGACTCCCTACTACTGTGCCAGTACCTTGCTTGTTTGTCTCCGCCATGCTTCCTGCCGTGATGGTCACCAACCCTAACTCCCTGAAACCAGAAGCCCCCCTCCCCCTGCCGAAAAATGCTTCCTTTATAATTTGCCTTGGTCATGGGCTTTTGTCATAGCAATAGGAAAGTAGCTAAGATACAATACATAGTGAAAAACTCTACCATGAAATAGAAAGCACTGAACTAGGTATTATAGTTTGTGAGTGAAGAGGTTCAGCCTTGAGGAGTATGGTGTTTAATGTATGAAACAGTCAAGATTTATTCCACCTGAATGTATTGAGTTAATGTTAATGACCTGTATACAATGTTCCAGCTTGCAATATACAAATAGATACAACTCTGCTCTCACGCAGGAACATACACTGAGCAGGGTGTACAGGGGCAAAAGCAACACAACCAAGCCATTAAAATCAATCCAATAATCTGAGTGATGCAGAAGCACCGGCCAAGAGAGGACTCAAGGGAGGCTTCTGACATTGCCCTGGGACCAGAGGAACCACTATGACGTCAGCACACGGGGATAATAAAGAACACCCCAATTAAAGCAGAGCTAGGGACGGGGATGACAGGGTAGTTGTCCAGGATACCATGGAGAGTTTCTGGGGGCTTACAGGTGCCTGAGACACATGGTAATACAGCTGTGTGGTGAAAGGTGATGTTGTGACATTAAGAACTTTACCCTGGTCAGGAAGAACATGAATGCATCATGAGCTTATTCAATCAACTCGTATTTTCTGTCCTAGAAGTATTAAACATAGAAAGAGAGAAGAGACGAGTTAGATGGATGACGTTAGCTGTTTTCCTCGCATTTTGATTCATGATTTGGAGGTGGGGGAGTGGAGAGAGAGAGAGGAGATTGGGTCTGCCATGGACTTTTGAAACCTTTCAAAGCCCATCCTCAGTGACACATCTCCTCTAACAAGGCTGTATCTCCTAAATCTTCCCAGACAGTTCCACCACCTAGGGGCCAAGCATTCAAATATATGAGCCTATGGGGGGGCATATGTGTCCTATGGTAATTAGCATATACATTCTAAACCTTTGGTTCCTTAAATTGCTTCTGAAGGCCAGAATCACTCCAGTTTCCCATCTCCTGTTCTACGTCTTTCTTCCCTTTCCTACTCTGTCCCTTTGCCTGGCTAGCTTCGTGGTGACATTATCATCACCAGCCTGCTGGGAACCCCATTCTAATTTTCTTGTAGCTGAAGATGCTCTTATCAGGCTGAAGGTAAAGCAAGAGAATTTAGCCCATGCTCATTATTACCAAAGAACTTGTTTTGCTTTGTGCTCAGCTCTATGGCTCTAAGCCTCTCCATGGAAATTCTGAGCTCTGGAATAAGGAACACTCGTATAAACAGAAGAGACACTGACTCTGTATTATCACACAGCTCTGATAGGAGTTTAATGCTCTGATCTTACTTTCTAATGGAAATGTCACCTTATGGTGCTCAGTAGTTAAGCAGCCTTTAATGACCAACCCTACCCAAAGTGTAGCACGGTTTTAGTTGTGAGTTCAAAGCTGTGTTTCAAAACAGCAGCTATGTCGTTGCGGAACTGCCCAACTTATCCCCAGCCACAGGTAAGTCTCACGCAGAACAGTCCTGCTTTTCCTGGGTTGTTAGCTGTCTGCTGCCACGCTCACTAGTACACATTCCTTTCCCACGGACAACTAACCTGTATGTGTAGAAGTCCTTTATATCTGGAAAGAACATAAACCATAACATGACTTTTAAACAGTATTTTTTATTTATAAAATTGACCTTTTACTTGAACGGACACTTTTCCTCTTTATATTTGATGCATACACCCGGGAACACAATCAGAAAATTCCTATTGATTGTTCTGAAGCAATTTAGTTCTGGTCATGGCTGTACTGGATTTGCAATTATACTTGAGGAGAGGTGTTATTGACTGGGCCTGGTAATTACCACACTGACAAAGGCTTCAGCCAGAGGTGAAACTAACCTCTGTCTCCATGTTGGTGTTCCTGCTATAAGCGCTTCGCATTGATTCTTCAACTATGGGGATGAACAGCACGCTCTGTTCCATTGCGGGCAGAGCAATTCGTTTCTTCATGAAGTGAGTTTGCATTTGCAGACAAGCAGCTTTGCATACTGACTTGGGAGAGTTAGATACTGAAGAAATTCATTGTTAATCCAAAAAGAAATCAACCAAACCAAACAAAAATAAAAACAAACCTCATAACCATAGAAAAAAACAGTTCACATTTTTTGACCAAAGCAATGGCTTCTGGCCAAAGCTTATAAGTTCTTAGATTGTTCTTGCATCAAATACGGCCTATTCAATAGCAAATAAGTTTTTTCTGTAAATTTTAACTTCTTATATGAAATATTCACATCTCGTCTCCTAGCAATGGCAGTATGTTTATTCTTTGGAAGCAGAACTTGTAACATGAAGGGCCTGCTTGTCAGAGTTTATGTCCTGCCCAGTCCCCCAGCCATTTAGTCCCAGAGAAAATCACACAGAGAGTCTTCATTAGGTTATAAACTGATTGACCCATTAGCTCAGGCTTGTTATTAGCTCTTGTAGCTTATATTAACCCATTACTCTTATCTATGTTAGCCATATGGCTCAGTACCTTTCTCAGCAGGGCAGATCACATCTTGCTTCTTTGGTGGTCTGGGCAGGAGTGCCGAGAGAGCTTCTTTCTTCCCAGAATTCTCCTGTTCTAATAGCCCTGCCTCCACTTCCTGTCTGGTTGACCTGCCTATACTTCCTGCCTGGCCAATCAGCATTTATTTAAAACATGATTGACAGAATACAGACAATTCTCCTGCACCAAGAACGGCTTGTGTGCACTAAGCAGTATAATTGGTGGTTTTTAGTGAGTCCATTGGAACATATACACTAACAAAGGTTACACAAAGCAAGCATCTGTTTTACCTAATGTCATGTGTGAAGATACAAAAAAAATCCCGGTGTAAGAACCTACTGACACATTTTCAGGTAAGTTTGGTTTAACTATAAACTAAAAAGTATATACATAGAAACCAGGCAGCAGCAAAAAATATGTTGTTCAAACTTGGATATGAGTAACAAAAATCCATAGAACATTTATTCAAAGGAATTATCAGTTACACATGCTTATTTTTGTGTGCTTCATAATACACTTACTTTAAGTTGCACAATGAAATTAAGACAATGAAGAAATTGTATAACCATGGGACACTTGAAATGCAGCTGTTTATGTGTAGAACATGAGCAGATGTCTACTCTCTGGTGATGCCAAAGGCCACCAAATTTTGTTTGAAAATGCAAGTACCTAAAATTTTAAAAAACTTTTATGATATTTAATTATGTGTCTGTATTTGTGTCTGCATGTGGGCATGCGCACATGAGTGCAGGTGCCTGAGGAGACAAGAGACATTAGGCCACTTCGAGCTGGAGTTATAGAAGGTTGTGAGCCACCTGAGATGGCTGCTGGGAACCAAACTTGGGTCCTCTGGGAAAGTAGCTAATTCTCTTAAGCTCTGAACCACTGCCTTCTGCTCTTATCATTTAACTTGAAAACTTCAGCCTTTTCGTGCTGACAATTTCTGGTTATCATACATGCAGATTCATGTTACTTGAAGCAGAAGATGGTTTATTTCAGCACAGACTCAATTTAGACTGTGAAAGAGAGTTGCTTTTTCATTGTCTCACAAAATATAATAATTCAAGGACCCATACACCCTTTAAGATATGGTTCCGAACAGAATCCCTATTACTGCAGACTTGGTAGAACATTTCCACAGTGTGTCACAGGTTTGAGGAATCTTATGCATGTGACATTTCCAATTTAGTCTGTCCAGCCACAAAATCACTGATGTAGAAACAGAACTGTGATAAAGGGGTGGCCTGACCCTCCTGAATCCTTCAAACCTGTAGGTCATAGAGAAACTCAAGAGACCTGCACTGGCTGCCTTCTAACAATACCATATTTTAGGAGATTGCCTTTGAGGGACTGGACCAATTGGTCAGAGGAAAAGATAGTTTCTGTGACTTCAATGTGGCCCAGTTAATACAAAGAAGAGAAGTACACCGCCATGTGATAGCAGGATATGTACCAGTCTCTCCATGGTCATCCTACCAAGCATGCCTTAGTCTCCCATGTGCCTTAGGAAAGAGTTCAGATGTTCCTGTGCATCCCATCATCACCATCCAGATGCCATGCGAATCAGCAGAGACATCAAAACCATGTGTGTTATGTCCTGCAGGGGAAGAAGTAGGCCAGTCTGGGTTAGCGCTTCTGTGCTCTTAAAGCGTTGGAGAGGGAACCTGGTTCCACGGGCAGCAGAAAGATGCAAGCCTAAATAACTTGGAAGAGCAAAGTTTTATCTAAACTGTTCAGGGGACTTGGGCAAAAGCAAATATTGGTCCTATGCGGGGAGGATAGAGATTCAGTTCCTCACCCTGCTTTTGCCAATAAGATACAAGAAGGGTACCAATACAATACAATACAATACAATACAATACAATACAAGAAGGGTACCAATACAATACAATACGATTCAAGAAGGGTACCAATACAATACAATACAATACAAGAAGGGTACCAATACAATATAATACAAGAAGGGTAACCAAGCCCAACCTACTTAAGCTAAAATACTTACAGAGACTGACTGCCATTTCCAAAGGGCCACACAGAGGGGTTTGAAATAGAATGAGTCATCTTTAAAGAAGGTTCTAAACCTCAGCTATTTGGGGTGAAATAACTGTATTTTTTTAAATTATGTTTTGCCTGTATTTATAGCTGGGCACCACTTGTATGCTTGATGCCCGTGGAGGTCAGAAGAGAACATTGGATATCATGGAACCGGAATTATAAATAGTTGGGAGCCATCATGTGGTTGTTGAGAACCAAACCCTGGATCTCTGCAAGAGCAGTAACTGCTCTTACTGCTGAGCCTTGTCCCCAGCCCCAGCATTATTATATTTTTGCCCTTTCTGTACTAAACAGTATCAAGCACCCAGAGATCCATCCAGCAATGTCAGAGAGACTGAATTATTGGTCAGTCACATTTACTCATGATGTGTTCTTTTGTTGTGGGATGCTTCAACTTCTCTTCGTCTGCAGAGGAAGTGCTTTGATTTAACTTGTTAGCCAGAATTAGAAGTAAAAACAAAAGTTTAAATGGAATGAAAGAAATCATCCAAGTGATCTTAAAAAATATACAAATAAACAAAAACTTCTGAAGTAAGAACAATGGATATTGGCCAATTTTAAAGAAAAATAAAGTTAACGTGAAACAGTAATAAAAGATCAGGTACATAATCCATTTCTCTCCCCACTGAATCTTGGTGTCTTTACATGTGCAAAATGCACACTGGCGCTGATGATGTACACAATCATGACAGCACTCATATGATTTTGTTGCTTTTGCTGTTTCAATGATATTTCAGCAAATAATATTATCTGGGGATAGCTCTGAGTCCTGCGACATTTTCCCTGATAAATGAAAACATTCAACATAAATCTGAAATACAAGAACAAAGAGAAACATGGACGTAGAGACTGGAATAACAATGGGAGCCAGGTCCCGGGGACAGCACTGTACTTCTAGAGCAAGGCAAGCCAAGAATCCATGACTCCCTTCCCCTACCTCATATTTATAGTTCAAAAGATGCTGCACTTTATATTTTAAACACAACCGTTAATTTGACTGCCTGAAACTATCAGACATCTACATGATCTTGCCAGAGTTTTAGGGAAAGATTAATCTTTACATATACAGAATTGAGTTAGAATGCTCAATACAATGTAATATGAAATTGAACCAGACAAGCCTTTTCTTTATAGATTAGGTACCTGGACAGTTTTTGGAGCACTTTGGGGAGGGACTACTGAATTTCCCCTCCAACATTTCTGACTTCTCATGTTAGGTACATGGAGTGGGCAAGCCGCTCTTTGGCAACAGGGTGGCCATGTTCCTCTGTCGCATTCAGGCAACCCAGATCAAAGATAACCACCATCTCCCTGTCGCTGTGGCTGCTGGCCATATTTAGTTACTGAGATCAGGGGTAGGCCGACTGAAGAATACTGAACTGCTCATGCCATTAAAAACTCAACTAGGCAGAAAGCTAGGCTTGGAGCCGTTGACAAAGATAAAGCAGAGAGCTCTGTGGCTTACCCTTAATTAGGTGTTGGCATTGGCTCTTGTCAAACAAGGAGGAGAGAGTGTGCTGCTGCACACTGAAGCCCACAGACAGCCCCAGTCACAGTGCGAGAGAACACAAAGTGATTCAAGCTGGCACTGAAAGGGATTTAGATAAGTACTTGAGGTAACAAAAATCGAAAAAGGAGGATGCTAGCGGTGGTAGCTTTAGATGAACAGCAACCGAGTGCACCTTTATCAGAGCTTATCAGTCTCCAGACAGCTACAAACCAACCTTTCTAGTGCATCCCTTGCCATGCTTTCCCGGATTAAAGGTCAAATTAACTCAAATTTATATGTTCTGTTGTGCTGTCTTAGGCTCCCTTGTTACCCACTCGTGGGCAGAGCATCTCTCCGGGTATCTCAGGCATGAAGCTTCTACACCTTGGAAGAAGCAGGAGCCTTGCCTCTCTGGAAAGATTTCATGTCTTCTCTAAAATAATTATCTCTTAGGAAGAGGTTACAAATAACACAATATTAAAAGGTCACCAAAATGCTGCTGGCAGGAATCCATACATGGCTATTTGCCAGCTGTAATCACCCTTGTCCACCATCATGACTGTATTTTGTGGCCATTTGACATTATCAGATAGCTAATATTCTGGCCTATTAGAGCGCTGCCTATACGTGGGCTCAACATACACAAAAGCTGTGTGTTTTCATAGTGTGTATAAGCACTGCAGAGGGTAAGCTGTGCACATTGCAGGGAGCAGATGGCAGCTCTTATCACAGATAAAAGCACATATATATGTTTCTGTAACTACACTCTCAGAGGGAATGGATAAGAGAAGAATTCTCTCCACATCACAGCTTACATTACCCATCTACTTAGGCAGCAAACAGCATATGTTTTACTGCTTCGGGAAGGCAGGACTGGAGGGGAAAATATGATTAAAATACACTTCAAGATACCCTGATGAACAAGTACAAAAGATGATGCGAACTGAAAAGTTTGTTGGAGAGGATGGGTTAGAGAAAAATATAATTTTTTTTTATAAATCAGCTTCCGTATTTAAAAATTAACAGTTTTAAAAATATATGTATAAGTAAATCCCAAATTTTGCATGTCCCATGCAATAATTTGAATATTTTTATATGAAAATATCATGAGCTGTTTATCTGAAATCCAAAATGAAATTAGAATCATCTTTATACATCTCTTTACATACATTTGATTATAGGCATATTTAGTTACATACATTAAACAAACGCATATTTGTCATGAAATCTTGTGGTGGTAGCTCTCATCAGCTGCTATTAAAGTTTTTAGCCAATGCTCTCAGAATTCTGGGTGAAAGGAAACCCTGTGCCCAGGTATATCTGTTTTAAAAGAATATGGTCCCGCACTTCTGTTTGTGCATACAAAGCTACTGTGGACGAGGAGCATCTCTCTGAATCTTATACTCATTACGAGAGCAGCTATGGGGAACTTGGGGCCAGATCTCCTTGTACCGAGTTTTAGATTCTGGTGTGGGACTATCTGGGTGATGGCTTTACATTGGTTTTATAAGCTTAGTTTTCTGTTTCCTTTATGAATTTGGGTTATTATTTTAGACTAAGATCTATTGGCACTCATAAAAGGAGACAGAACTTTAAGCAGCCCACATGCGCACATTTGTATTCCTCTGGCAAGACTCGTATTCAACTGGAAGGTTAAATGGAGTTCAGATAATTTCTTTTTTATTTTTTTTGGCTTTGGCTTTTGTCTCATGTCTTCATGTCTTTCAGCAAAATAGAATAAAGATGTCTCTATTTTACACCAAAAGATTCAATTACTTTTCAAATGCTGGGTAAATATCTGCAGATGAATGATTTTAACAAATGTATTTTGATTCCCCACAAACTTTTGTGACACTTGTGTTTTCTCTCTTCAAGAACAGAGAATAGATTGAAGCCTGCATTTTAAGTAGGGCTTCTGAGCCCCCATCTCCGGGTCTCCTGGCAGGCAGCCAACCAATCTCAGAAGCCCAATGAGGCTCTGATTCCATCTGCTGCGGCAGCACAATATACTGCACTTCAGGTCAAAAGCGGGGAGCCGGCAGTGTTAACATTACACTAATCTGTACAGACATTTTCACGGGGCTAGATAGGCGAATGTTACATGGGCTTGCAAAGCTTCAAGGCTAAGAAGCAATGGTAATTGTCTGGGGAAGATAGAGGAGCTCCTGGATTCCAGCTAAGGATATTCTGAGATAGGCAAGATGGATGAAACCGAAGAAAGAAGGAAGAAATAGCCTTTAAAAGCGACAAGTCATTTGCTAGCTTGTTAAGCATGTGTTTCAAACATGGAATTGGATCACATATTTAGCAATTATAAACTCTTATCCCCCCCCTTTTTTTTTCTGTACTCAGGTCTTAAGCACACACATTTGCATACGTGTTTACACACAGAGAGACAGAGGAGAGAAACAAAGAGAACCCTTCAAAGCTTGCTATACAATCAATAAAACTATTATCACCATTAAAAATAGGTAGAAATCAAGAGATAGCTTGCTATCACCTCAGGGTTAGAAAAATCAGAGTTCCCAACCCCTTGGAGGATTGTGTTGAACAGAAGTGAGCACAGGCTGAACCTTGGTCTCCCTCCCCACCCTTCTTGGCAGCTTGGTGTTCAGAGAAAGCTTGCTGAGCTTGGAGATGCCCTGTTGTACCATCAATTGTGTTTCAAACATCACCAACTGGGGAGTTTATTGTAGATATTCTAAGAAAAACACATGAAGGGAAACTGCCCTGGAAGCAGATGACTCTGGCACAAAGTTAGGCGAAAGGAACTGTCTTTTTCGTTTTTTTCAGAGTTTCATTTGGGAGGAGAACAAAAGGCAGTTTTAAGATTCATGCCTTTAGGCACATTGGGAACCATTAACAACTACATTTCAGGACACTGTAATGTATAAAAATTCAATTTAGACTGCTCAACTTTCTCTTTTGCAGGAGAGAGAAAAATGTTTGGCTGGGAGTGAACTCCGGGAAAAGTCTGCACAATTAAGAAGCATGCAGTTATGATCTTCCTGTAATTTGGAGGTGTGCACTGCTGATATAAAAAAAGTGCGACAATAGATTTCCTTGAGACAGACGTATACGGCCTCTATAATTTAAGAAGCAGTGAAATCTATGCCTAATGTCAGTTTTTTTTCTTAACTTTATAAAATAAGTCAAAGCCAAGGGTTGTACATTGTAAAGTTTTTACTTCTCTTTCCTTTTTAAACTCAGCTATAAAAGCTGTTTAGGAATCTGTATAACCATCAAGATATTCAATCTCAGAAAATAAGGGAAAATTTGGCAAGCATTTTTATCGCACTGGCTTAACACAGCCTCTCTATATTCCTTGTCGTAAAAACTAGGTCATAAAAGGTACTAAAATTGCGTAGACTGGAAGGCTTCCCCTGACCCCGTCCTTCTCTATAGCCCTCAACCTAAATGAAAATTCACAGAGTACAGATTAATGAATATTCATGAGTCCTCATGCATTGACATACATATGATTTCTCATCTACAAAGAACCGTTTGGAAGACTTGTTATCTGACCAGAAAAGCCTGTACTGAGTCGAGATAAAGGAGACTGACTCCAATCCCTTCAGCCTTTGCGATTGCGTCCTATTCTAATCACTGTGCTAAGCATCTGTCCCCGGCAGGCAGCCTGTTCAATCTAGCAGATAACGAATGCGGCGGATGGATGGATGGTGGCTGGGCTGGCCTTTCCCCACGTGCACGTGAGGAGCCGGTGTTCCATCCCTCTGATTACACGGGCAGCGGGGAAGCTCTCTCTGAGCTGTAATTGCCTCCGTTATGAAACATCTTCACCTGTTAGCCAAAGCTAAGTTGAATCACAGCAGAAATTATTAACAATGGCTGTTTTCAAGCCAGCTTAATTTGAGCTGATGCCGCTGTTCCCTTAACGCAGATGAATAGGTGTGCAGGACGAGAGCCTAAGTGGAGATGACACCCCAATGAATATCTGCTCACAGTCCTGCTGTGGGGAGCTGGCTCGCACAACAGACAATTGTCAAGGGTGGGGGCTGTTGGGGCTTTGGACAGGACCTACTCTGCAAGAATTTTCTCTGTGCTCATGAGTACTTCCTGCCGAATGGCAGCTTTTGACAGCTAAATCATTTTTTCAATTAGTTTCCACAAATGTTGGCAAAGACAAACTAATTGGAAGGGGTGCAAAATGGTTTGAGGAGCACTGCTTCACTTCCAATATGGCCAACCCCCCCCCCCTTTTTAAGAGACAGCCGAACAAGCATTAAAATTTAATGGTCTGCTTTCGTTTTCTTTGCAGTATGCTTCAAGATGATTATAAATTACTGCATTCTGCTTACTTTTGATGGAATAAGTCATGTATCAGCATTTGATTTAGAAGCTTTGTGTGGCTGACGTGAAACGCATCTTGCGGATGTGATTTATCACACTGCTCTTGCGTGTTTGTTTCAGAAGAAAGCGACAGCACAGGAGGCTAGGCTTGGTGACAGTGGCAGCCGTCCTAGGAATGGGAGTGTGGCTGTCACTTCAGAGCATTGACTCCAAGTGCCAGAATCATCTGGAAATGCTACCATTTTTAATATTAGTAATATTATGGCCCAACTGTACTGCATCAGGAACCCTACAAAAGAGCTACTTCCCAAGCTTGCCCTGTGATACCACATCCATCTTGGAGAAATGGCTCTTCTATCAAGCCATGCCTTGCTCATCTTTTCCTGAGGAGCGTCAGAACCCAGAAAGAGTGACAGCTTTAAAAACAACAATGAACATGGAAGGATAAGTGAGAGGATTATGGGCCAAGAAGAAGGTGGAAAGAAGAGAGGGAATTTTCCCCAAATGTGATGTATGGTATGGGACCAGAGGGACAGCACATAAAGCTTCTGCCTGATTATAATAATAATAATAGCTATTATTATTATTAGTGCTTTGTTTGCCTCTGAGTTCACATTCAGTGGTGCACTACAACATGGCAATCCATTCATTTTGCCATCACTTTACCTATTCACTCTGATGGCAGTGACCAAACAGATTATATGAGAAATACACGGTTATTAAGTAGTGTGGTCAAGCAATCAATTAGGCTGTGTTCGATTTATCACGTCTGACCAACAACTCAAAGAAGTGCCGCGATCCCACGTCTTAGTTCAAACTCACGCTTCCTAGGGCAGATGTAATTTGACCATACGTTCCCCTTCCTTGGCAGTCACTCCATTACTACATCAGGAGCCACCCATTCCTGGGCAGTTTCTCCTGTGGTTCCAGTAGCTCACCAGTTGAGTCATGACCTCACCTGGATTGATGATTTCTTTTGATACTTGCGACATTGCTCTCTAGTTGTATATCTTTCTTTTTCCCTCTAGGTTATCTTCTGAAGTCAACCTCTTTTTTAAAATTATTATTTATTATTTATTTTACATCCTGACAGCAGTTTCCCCTCCATTCTCTCTTCCCAGTCCCTCCCCATCCTCCCCCCCCGCAACCCCTCCCTCATTTCTGTTCAGAAAAGGCCAGGCCTCCCACAGATGTTCACAAAACATAGCATAGCAGGTTGTAGTAAGCAAAGTCAAACTCCTGTTTGTCCCTTGCCTGCCCTTGTTTCTGGTATTATAACCCAACACACATTTTGGGGGGGGGGAGTTAGATTTATGCTAAATGAATAAATATATAAATGAGCTGTGATTTCATGTTACAAGAAGGAGTGAGACAATACAAAAGGCTTTAACAATCCCCTTATGTTTGTTTCTGCTAACTAAGTGAAAAATAGAAATCCCAGCTTCTAGTTGAGTACATATTTTCCTGAAAAAGGACTTTTTCTCGGCAGGTTTGCAGATAGACATGACCAGTTTCTAGATCTGGTCAATGCAATGAAGCGAAGCATGACTGAACTCAGTGTCATCTGAAGATTTTATTGTAGTTCTGGCTGTGTTCTTACCATGACTGGAGGGAGGCTGCGTTAGTGGATTGCCAGCCCTCCTTTTGTATGTCAAGATGCTTTGGGTATGAAAACCTAGTGTAGCGGAAATTCAAGACAGACAAAACCAGGGTGCAACAGCCTTATATGGATAATTTCCTCTACTCCCTTGATTCCTTGAATGTGAGAAGAAAAAGTTTCAACCTCAGGCAAAGGGTAAACTAATGTCTTTACTATAGTTTAGCAGTGGGATGGATTGATGCATAGCTGTTGCAAAATGAAAATAACACATCCTTTGTTCGAAAGCTGTGATGCATTCCAAGCTAGCACAGCGGCTTGTAAACAAGCACCTTCAGTCCCTAGCTGATGCAATTGACCTTGCTTATAAGGCCTGATGTCTGAGTCCTGGCAAACCTTGTTCAAGTGCACCTTTAGCTCAGCCCCTCATCACTTCCTGGGCAGGCTTCTGTAGCTCCTAGACATATGCCTTGGGGTCTTGTGCCAGAAATCCTCTGTATCAAACATTGCAGTCCTCACACTTCCTGAGCTGGCTTCTCCACATTTCTGAAGTCACAAGTCAATGGTTAACCTTAGAAAGTCCTCCTCAGTCCTCTCTCATTCCCTCTGCAGCATATCTACTTTGATCACCTTTATTTTCTCTTCTCTTTTGTAAAACTTCCCTCATCTGACAAGAACATAAGCTTCTAGAAAAGACAAGCTCACTCTCACTCATCTGGGAACCATGAAAATCTTGATCCTCGTGGAGCCTTGCAAGGGCCTACTGAGGGCTGGTGTACAGCACAAGAAGACGAATCCAAGTGTGCAGACACTTGATCTGGACCCACTGGAGCTAAAGAAGATTTCTTGACTCCTTAAAAGTATCCTTGCTTGATTTTTACTCACACATATATATGTATGTGTCTATGTGTCATATATATGTGTATGTATATGTGTGCATATATATATTCATTTTCTGTGATTATATAGATATGGCAAAGCAAAGATAAAGCTTTTATGTGTGAGTACATGTGAGAAAGAAGGTAATTCCTCTTGTCTGACATGTTTACATTACAATTCACACACACACACACACACACACAAATACACACTAGAAAGTGCCAACTCTTCTCTCTGCCCAACAGTATTTCTGTTAACATGATAATATTTCTTGCTTGATATTTTCCATCTTTTTCTTCTCAAGGCAGGATTTCTCTTTGTAGCCCTGGCTATCCTGGATCTCACTTTGTAGACCAGGGTGGTCTTGAATTCAGAGACCTGCCTGCCTCTGCCTCCCAAGTGCTAGAATCAAAGGAGTACACCATCACCACCAAACAAAGTATGTTCTGTCTTAATTATCACAATTTGATGTTCAGGTAAGTTGATGAGTCATCACAGGAAGTTCTAGAAGTACCTATGAGCCCTTCAGTGGAAGACATCACCAGAGAGCTTTCCCCAAAGATTCTTTCAATCCTTTGCCTAACGATTGTTTTCCTGATCTGAAAATGCTTTACCAGTTTTTACCTAATCTGAAACTACTGTCTGTATTAAAGATCCATTTTTATAGCAAATTCAGTTCTTACTGAATTCTGACTTTTCTTCTCCTGTCCAGGATACTACCAAAGAAGGGGTGGGGGGAGCGCTCGCACGGTGGTGGCAATGAGTAGTAAATTCAGTTCTGCCTCCTCACCACAGGGCATCTTTATTATCTGTAGAGCTGCTGTTTCACAAGATTGTAGTAGTTCTTTAAACAAAGTTATAAACATAAATGTGATTATTCAGAATATTTGGTGCCAGGAAGGAAATCAAGGTTCCTATCTCTCCCCAAGAGTGCTTTCCTTATAGGCATATCCGTGCCAAAAATGTTTCCATAATCGAGATACAAAAAGAACATAAGAATCAGTGAATGTACAAAGTGTATTTCTATGTGGGCTCTGTCCAATATGGCGGGCTCTAGTCACTGATCCCAGCTGAACATGCGTGTAGAGCTAGCCTGCACTGAAGTGGGCTGTCAGATATACCTCAGATTCAATGACAGTATGGGGAAAATTCAAAACACCTAATTAATAACTTTTAATAAAATGTCTGGTGCACAAGCATTGACTATGTGTTAAAAATCTAATATTTTGGTTATATAATATCTTAGGGCATTATAATATAAAATATATGTTTTAAACATAATAAATAATATATTGCCAAGGTTAATTTTTTATCTATATCTTTTCACTAATATGGCTACTAAGATTTTTTAAGTTGTATCAATGCCATGGGTCATATTTGTCTTGGTCCCTGCACCTATCTCTATCCAAAGAAGACAGACAAAACATTTCCCATACTATGGCTGACTCACTGTCAATAGGACATGATGTATGTATTTTTTAAATTGTATACTTTGCTTTTGTAATAGTAATTATTAATATAAATACCCAGCTAACCTAACGAGACACACATTTTCTAGCATGGACAATTTTTTTGAAAAGTAGGCATTTTTATTAAAATGAAAAGAATTTAAAAATTTTCTCTTAAAAATTGAGAAGCCTTTTCAAGGTTTTTACTGTTTTATCTTTTGCTT
Organism: Ondatra zibethicus; assembly: GCA_004026605.1. Classification (NCBI taxonomy): domain Eukaryota; kingdom Metazoa; phylum Chordata; class Mammalia; order Rodentia; family Cricetidae; genus Ondatra; species Ondatra zibethicus. The sequence goes on from PVIU01004305.1 coordinate 75,826, forward strand.
ATGAATTAACTTTCAGAGAAGCTTCTTCCCCAGTTGACTTTGCAAGAGAAATTTTATGCAACAAAGGAAGCAAAGAAGCCTTAGTATTAATCTGAATTTGTGGTAAATGGTTTGTTGTCCTGTGACTGGAAAGCTCAATTCAATTGTAAGAGGGAGATGTAATCTCTGGTTTCTTTCTATAGGCTCTTCTGTTGGGGAATGGTAACTGGCCAATGTCCACACTTAGGCCTGCAGAGGAATACATGTACTCTTCTCTGTCTATGTTTGTGCAGACATCTTCCTTTCCTGCTATGCCTGGATTCTGGGTATAATGGACCATTTCTTCTTGAAAGGCACTGGACAGAGGCAACACAGAGATGAGATGATCTCAGGACCACGGTGTAAAACTCAAATCAGGCTCAAGGCAAGGGTTGAGCAAAGGTTCCTGACCCAGGGTGAAGGAAGGGGCAGACCTGTTAGGATGGGAAGTAAAACACATGAGCTCCCTTCAAAAATAACTCCGTTCTTTGCAACTTAGGACAAGACACTCTATCTCACTGGCATTCCCTTCCCTGCACATAGGACCTCAGAGTAACAGTTGGCCTCTTGTTCAGGAGCCAAAAAACACTTGTTTTCACTGTGATGTGTGAGCTATGTCATCCTTCAAAGACTCTCCTGAAGTTGCTCATGTGCTTGACAAACAACAGATAGCAATATTGCAAACCATAGCTTCTAAATTGTGTCTTTTTAATAAGCTTTCTCCATGTATAACGTGAGAGAAAATATTTTGGATAGCCTGGTACAGTGGCTTTAAACTCCTCTCTTTTGCTGTTCTGGCAGTTAGTAACTCCTCAGAAGACCTCCTTAATTCTATTTTCCTGACTGAAGAGATAAAGAGAACAGTGAATTAGTGTTTATATTAGTCAGGGTTCTCTAGAGTAACAAAACTTATAGAATAAATCTCCCTCCTCGAATATATATTTATATATATGTATTTGTTAGAATATATTATATATGTATATATATTTGCTAGAATATATTAGAATAATATATTAGAATTATTAATTATAATATAGATTAGAATATGTATGGAATTTTCAGAATGGCATACAGGCTGTGGTCCAGCTAATCCAAAAATGGCTGCCTATGAATAGACGGTCCAAGAACTCAATAAATGTTCAGTCCATGGGGCTGAATGTCTCACTGGTCTTCAGTATATGTAGAAATCCCAAAAAAGTAGACTCTAATGCCATCGAAGGAATGAACTTCTACTGAGGGGGACAGATAGCCAACAAAGAGAGAGAACTTTCTTCTTCCATGTCCTTTGAATAGGCTACTAGTAGAAGGCGTGGTCCAGATTAAAGGTGGGTCTTCTCACATCAAAACACCAGGATTAAAATTTTATCTTTCCATCTCAAAGATCCAGATTAGAAATGGGTCTTACCTCTTTTAATGATTTAATTAAGAAAAAGAATCCCTTACAACTCATTTGGGTTTTAGTTAATCCAGATGTAGTCAAGTTGATAGCCAAGAACAGCCATCACAGTGTCTCATAAGAAAATCATTTTCCCAGTCATTTTCCAGGAGAAATAAAAACAAGAATCTGTCAGAAAATCTTCTTTTGAATTTTCTAGGTAACATCAATATTTGGCATATGATAAAGTTTGCTCCTTTCCGATCCTGGTTCTTTGGTTGAAAAAGCCGTTGCATCGGAGACTGCACTCTGGGGCATGCATTTTTCTCCTTAGGGAGCAAGGTTCAGGGGCACTAGAGTTGTGTGTAGAGCAGATATGCTCCTTGGGTTTATATAAAGGGAAGGGAGACCAGATTGGTGTACTTAGCACAGACAGCTCTTTGTAATAAAACATAAATTAAAATTGCTACCTGCAGGTAGAAATTCCTGTCTCGCTGAATCTCTAACCCAGAGTACTGATTGTGTCTGCTCTTTAAAAGAAAAGGCATTTCCCCTTTTTGTGCTACACTTCCATCTTATCTTTGTGACTCATTGCGATCTGTGGATCTTGCTTAAAATTTCTAAGGCAAGAGATCCGAGTTTATGATACAGAAAGAAAAAGTCATTCAGATTGAATACAAACTCTGTACATTAGTTTTTCAAAGCAATGATCTCACTATCAACTTCATGCATAAGAAATAATTTCAGATGATAGCATGTTAGACCAAAATAAAAGCAAGGGCAAAGGAATTTATTGTTCTGAGGGGCTATAAAGATCTATGAGTTTTGTCTCACGCCAAACCCCAATAGCTTACAGAATTGCTGCTTGGAGTCTATTTCTTCAAACTGCTATTTTCCAGAAAAATTAATTGTCAGTGTGTCTTGTGGGCTGAGTCCATTCCCTACAATTCACATGTTACAATCTTATCCATAATGTGACTGTATTGGAAATAGGGTCTTTAGAGAGGTAATTAAGTTGAAATGATGTCGTTAGGAAGGAATCTAATCCAGTATGACTGCTGTCTTTGTAAGGACGGGACTGTAAGACGGCAGAGGCTCACAGAAGCCAGACTCAGTGAAGACACAGGGAGAGGATCAGGTGTTAGATAAGCAAGCCAAGCCAAACCAAAGAATCATGCCCAAACCTACCAACAGCTTGATCTTGACCTCTAATTTCCAGAGCAACTAGGACATAAGCATCTGGTGGTCTAGCTGCCCCTTTGATAGGCTTTGTACGGCAGCCTAACAAAGGAATATACCTGCCATTTATAGCAAAAGTTCCAGTGGTCACATTGGCTGCACTTGCTTACGTCATGTGCCACCCTGCAACTTTGTCACTAGTTACTGATTTCTTGGATTGTCTTCTGGTCAGCTATAGTGAGATTTGGGGAAAGGTACCCTCAATGTAGTAAGGAGGTTGCTAATTAGTTCTTGGCTGCTTAGCCCCGAAATAATCACAGAGAAACTATATTATATAAATCACTGACTGGCCCATTAGCTCTAGCTTTTTTTTTTTCATTTTTCTAGCTTCTTATAGGCTAACTCTTACATATTAATTTAAGCCATTTCTATTAATCTATGTATCACCACGAGGCTGTGGCTTACTGGGAAAAGTTCTGGCATCTTCCTTCGGCGGGGCTACATGGCATCTCCTCACCCCTCCTCCTTTCTCCCAGCATTCCGTTTAGTTTTCCCTCCCTAGCTCTCTTCTCCTATAGCTCTTCTATAGGCACAAAGCAGTTCCTTTATTCGTTAATGGTAATCACAGCATACGTCACCTCAATGCAAGTCTCTGGTAACAGATGCCACCTACAAGTGCCTACAGCCTAGACAAGCACACACCCTGAATCCAACATGGTGTTCTGCTTAGCATTCTCTCTGATGTGAAGATGATCAAAGAGAAATCAGTGTCACTGAGGCATTTTTGGCCCTGGCTTGATTCCCCTGAGAGAAGCTTTGCTTCTTAAAAGTAGGAGAAGATTTTAAGGCAGAAACTATCCACTGATGAAGCCTTCCTTTAGTAATATTTTACTTCAGTCTGGTGTTTGGGGACTTCCTTGAAGTTCCCATGGGTCCAGTCTCAAAACAGTAGTGAAACAGGACACAGGAACCATGGTATCTATTCCTCTGGCAAAAGGCAGCTGTGAGGATTTCCTGAGGGCCTGTGTGGGGGAATAAAGACCACATGTTGTCCGTATATTGTAAGCCATTTCAATCTACAATCCTATTTGTATACGGAGGTCAGGTCAGTCATATTGGTCTTCCCTAATAACCTGTGTGTTAACTTGATGATAAGCTGTTCCTCTTCCCTTTCTGCCCCCCCCCATGACCTCTTTGCACACAACCTACTTCAGGTCCCATTCCTTTACTTCTGTTTAGAGCAGCGGTTCTCTGTAGTGGCATTTAAATTGTATTTTAATAAATAAAGACTGCCTGAGAGTGAAACAGTCCCACTGGTCAGCCTTGCAGACCAGGTTATGGTGACACACACCTTTAATCCCAGCAGACACACTAGTTGCCATAGAAATTGGGTGGTGCATGCCTTTAATCCCAGCCCTAGAGAGGAATATAAAGGGGGGGGTGGTGGTGTGGTCAGCTCTCAGACACAGTCTGATTCTGAGATTCCGGGAGGCAGGACCGCCTTTTCAGACTGAGGTCGAGGTAAGAGTCAGTGGCTGGCTGTTTTGTTTTTCAGATCTTCAGGTTGAACCCCAGTTTCTGACTCTGAGTTTTTATTAATTGTGCTTCAGTTCTCAGCTTCCCTAATGCTGTGACCCCTTTAATACAATTTCTCATGCTGTAGTGACCCCCAACCATAAAACTATTTTTGATGCTACTTCATAACTTTAATCTTGCTACCATCATGAATTGTGAAGTAGATACTTGTGTTTTCTGATGGTCCTAAGTGATCCCCATGAAAGGGTCATTTGATCCTGAAAGGGGCCACGACCCACAGGTTGAGAGCTACTGGTTTAGAAGCTCTTCTGGCATCTCTCTGAGAAGCTTCTGTCTTCCTTCACATCTCTGCTCCGATGTTGACTACAGTGTGCTTTGCCTTCTCATCTCATTCCCTCCATGGCAGTCAGTTTCTGTCTGTCTTTACCTTCCATGGTGAGAGAACATTCGCGTTTTCTTTCCTGACCAGTATTTGTATCCCTTAAATGTTGCCTGTCTCCCCTCCACCATCCGCTGTTGTAAGACTCACTGAATGAAAGCAACTTGAAGGAGAACGGGTTTATTTTGGCTTGCAGTTAGGGGTGACAGTCAATCACAGTGGACAGTAGACACATTGTAGTCACAGTGGCAGGAGTCTGAGGGCATTGGTCACACTACATCCATAATCAGCAGTAGACAGCAATGATGAATGCATGCTAGGGTTTTCCTTCTGTAGTTTAGATCATGGGGAGTGCTCGGCTAGGGAATGAATCAGCTAACATAGCCAAGATGACCCCCACAGACATGTCTAGAGGATCATCTACCTGGTGATTCTAGATTCTGTTAAGTTGACAACACTACTATACTCCTGAAAGACAAGTAGAAAATAGAAATTTATTTTGAATAAAAGGTCTTTTCCCACTAATATCTCTTTTCGGCAGTCAATCATTAGATCTCTTTCACTGAGCTCTTTGTCTTTAAAAATTAAACAAGCATGTATATGCACACATAAGAACATTTAAGCATACATGTGTTTCTGCACATGTGTTATCACATATAGTCTGTGAAACCACAGAAGCTGCCTCTTCTGTCTGTTCTGGATGCTTGTTTTGCTTCCTGTTTGGTGGAAGCAGAGCCACCAATCCTCGGGACGTCATCCTTATCCATCACTATAGGCCAGGAAGCTCTGTTTCCCTAGAGAATGGTACAGGCATGTGAACTCAGTATTTCTTGTTTCTTCCTTATTTATCAGTCCAGGGTAAATCATAAGCATCAAATTATCATAGTAGGTTGGCAAGTTTGGCAGGGAAGCTGAACATTAATTTTCATAGTCCTGTCTCAAATGCAAACTGTCTAATTATTCTGTATCATATTCTTCTATGTCTAAGAAGAGACAAGAGGTCAGGGCAGAATTTGGTTCATGAAGCTTATTTGGGGCTCACTAGATATTGAAGGTAGCAGTAGACACTCTGAAGCTTATTCTATGCTTAGGTCCTCCGGCCAGATTCACTCAGCATGGATCCCAGAACGGACAGCACCAGTAAGTGGGGATATAGTAAGAACCAGAGACCCTCCGTACTATCTCACCGTAAATGACAAAAAGCCAGAGTCGACACTACTGATATCTGTAAAGGTTTCTCAGATTTCAGAGGTGGCTTAGCGCTAGGGAGATTTCAGTTCATTCTGTAGCCAGGACTGGCTAACTGGATACCTGGTAGCACTGAGGCAAGTTAGGAAATTGGCAGGAGATCCTCCAACACTGGGCCTTCTCCTGTGCAGCTCATTGTGACCATACACCTGCCTTCCCCCTCCTATCATGTGTATACTGTTTCCCTCACGACAGTCATTTGTCCTGTTTACCCTATTTACAGCGTTTAAGTCCAAGTACAATATCTTATACACTGTAGCTATAGACATAATGGCTATTCTTTGGATGAATGAACAAATCTTAAGATTTCCCTAAATTTATATAATCCATGAAATTGATAAGAGGAACAAATTACTCATGGATTTCGAAAGGCTGAATGGTGTAGGAGGTTCTTTTGTTTATGTGTTGCTTTTATTGGTTGAATAAAGAAACTGCGTTGGCCTTTTGATAAGGCAGACTTAGGTAGGCAGAGTAGGCAGATGCCATGAAGTTCCTGCCCAAGACTGATGCTGGTTAGAATCTTTCCCGGTAAGCCACAACTTTGTGGTGCTACATAGATTATTAGAAATGGGTTAGCTCAAGATGTGAGAGTTAGCCAATAAGAGGCTAAAACTAATGTGCCAGGCAATGTTTAATTAATACAATTTCTGTGTGGTTATTTCGGGGGCTAAGGTAGCAGGGCAGCTAGGACCAAAAACAGGTCCTCTCACACAACAGATTGGTGCCCAACGTAGGGCTTGAACCCATGACCCTGAGATTAAGAGTCTCGTGCTCTACCGGCTGAGCTAAATATATATACTGGCTATGGAGAGAAAAGAAAAATGTTAAAGTCCTTAAAATAAAAAAAAGAAAAAGAACAGTTGGGTGTTGTGGTACACACCTTTAATCCCAACACTTGGGAGGCAGAGGTAGACAGACCTCTGTGAGTTCAAGGTGCGGTAGCACACACCTCACCCCAGCACTTGGAAGGCAGGGGCAGGTGGATCTCTGTGAGTTCAAGGACAGCCTGGTCTACAGAGTGAGTTCCAGGACAAAGATACACAGAAACCCTGTCTCAAAAGCCAAAAATTAAAAATAAAAGAAATAGAGTTTAAAATAAAGCCACATTCTGAGTTAAGAAACATCAGGTTTGATCAAGGAAGACCACCTGAGAAATCTCCGGTAGAAACAATGGCCTGGATGTCTGAGTTCTACATCCAGAACAGATTCAAGATTTTGCCTGAGATGATTGAGTCTCATAGGATACTCCAGTCAGTACTTGATCATAACTCTAAATTTTCTTTAGGTCCCCATAAGATTATCAGCTCCCCCAATCAGCCAGAAGTAGTCTGGAATACTTCGCCCACATTCCCAAAAAATGGACTATGGCTATTTTCCTTTGTTTAAAAAAAAAGAGGGGGAAGTGGCACGGGAGAACAATTCTATATTTGTCAATTATGTTTTAAATAAACACTGATTGGTCAGTAGCCAGACAGGAAGTAGAGGTGGGGCAATAAGAAGAGGAGGATTCTAGGGAGTCCATTCCTTCCCAGTCCTGCCCAGACCACCAAAGAAGCAGGATGTGACCTGCCTCACTGAAAAAGGTACTAAGCCATGTGGCTAACATAGATAAGAATAATGGGTTAATATAAGCTACAAGAGCTAATAAGAAGCCTGAGCTAATGGGCCAATCAGTTTATAATCTTCTGGAGACCTCTATGTGATTTTCTTTGGGGCTAAATGGCTGTGGGAACTGGGCAGGACAAAAACCCCGACAAGCAGGCCCTTCATGTTACAGTTGAAGCACCCACAAGATATCTTTAACTACTGAATACAAGTATCTTGGCAGATACTTAAAAACGTATGTGAACACTTCCAGTGGAAACTAGTCCTGTTGTAGTAATGCTAAAAACAAAACTTCTTTACTACGAATCATCTGCTGGAACTTTACCATGTTACATGCTTGGAATTAAGTTAGCCAAACATTATTATTTCTGATTATCTAGAAAGGACACTAAAGACTGTTAAGATTAGGGCTTTTTACCAAGTGCATATGGATCTCATGATGGGTCGAGATTTTAGTCAACTTAATATTTCCTAGTTTTGAGGCAAGGTTTACCATTGATTCTTCTGCAGGCCAAGATAACTGATTTGGCCATGCCATTGTTTCTGTTTGGATCGACAAAACCCTGCAGAGTGACTTGCAAGGTATAACAGATGTAATATGAAATTTCAGAAGGGCTTATGGGGTCAGAGCAGAGCCGATGGTTGAAAGGGAAAGACCCAAGTTGGGGTAGATGAAAATTAGTGGGTATAGCTGTCATCAAGAACATTAATTCTCCGGGAATGTCTATGTAACATGGATAACTTTGGGATTCCCTGCTTTTCCTGAGGTAGAGAGAATAAACAGAGAACTTTCTGATGATGTACCAGATTTTTCAGCTACTAGGCCCATTTCTGGAAAGTTATTCTTTATTATTATTATTTTTATCTTGATGATGTTTTTATTTTGATGCAGTTGGGAGCAGATCTTTAAAGAGTCTCGTGAGGAAACATACACTTTGGTTTGAATAACTTAAATCTGGGCAATGTAAGCTCAGGTTTCTGTCAGAGTGATTAGATGTCTGCCATTTCCCCTACACTCTCCCTTCCAAGCTACAGAACTCAAAAATATGACTGGAGCCAAAGTATAAGGACAAATTTTCAAACCTGGGTAGCAGAAATGACTTCTGTTTGGAAAGGTAAGGACTCCTGAAGAATCCAAGAAATCCTCTGAGACAGGTTGACTCAACCTCACTGCTCAACTGGAAAAACTTAGGCTTGCAGGTCTTACATTCTTTGACTTATTTTTTTGCTTATTCAATTATTCAGTTATTTATGTTATGTTGGTGCTGGAGAATTGTCTGTATTCTGTCAATCATATTTTAGATAAACGCTGATTGGCCATTAGCCGGGCAAGAAGTATAGGTGGGAAAACCAGACAGGAAGTAGAGGTGGGGCAATGAGAACAGGAGTATTCTGGGAAGAAGGAAGCCCATTCTTCCCCAGTCCTGCCCAGACCACCGAAGAAGCAGGATGTGACCTGCCCCATTGAAAAAGGTACTGAGCCATGTGGCTAACAGAGATAAGAATAATGGGTTAATATAAGCTGCAAGAACTAATAAGAAGCCTGAGCTAAGGGTCCAATCAGTTTATAAATTATGGAGACCTCTGTGTGATTTTCTTTGGGCCTTGCCGGCTGTGGGGTATGGGGCGGGACAGAAATCCCAACAAGCCGGCCCTCCCATTACATTATGTGCTAAATATGTGGATGGGAAAGAAAAGATGAATACTCCATAAGAAGAGCTAGAGATTGTTGAGAGCTACTTTGTGTGGGGAGACATGATAGCGGGGAAGGTTAGGTTCAGTTCTTATAAGTATTCTGAGGCTCATGAATGAGTAATGAAATACTGCCTAGGGATATGCTAGGATTCACAGATAGATCAGTTGGATGAAACAAGCCAGGCTTTGTTCTTTGGGATGGAATGGAGGAGATACTGCTAGTCGCACAATGCTTTGAGGTGGTATGTATATTTTTTGTATATATTTGAAGACACATGCCAACGCCACAAAAGGTTATGTTAGGTAAGATGGTAGCTTATCCGTCATCTGTGTAACATGGGAAATGGGAATAACCAGAATAGTAAAGAGTCATTTCTACTCAAAATAAAGAAAAAGCAGAGCATCATCAGGAACAGAAATGGGGTGGAAGGGCAGCTAAGAAGCACAAGGAAGTGGAGTGATAATCCAATAAAAGAAGCAAGCAGCTCATGGCTTCTATGATACAGCTTCCTGTACCAAGAGAGGAAGCAGACGGCTCCTCAAATGGCTGCTCTAGGTGGGTTTCATGAAAAGAGCCTGGCAGTTCAGCCTAAAGATTTAGCCACAAATCTAATTGGGGTTTCAGGGCAACAGTGTCTTCTCCAACCTTGTTCAGCTGTGTAGAATAAGTTCATGCTGCCATTCCCATTTCTTGGAGCTCTACAGCCAGATACTTTCCTCAGAGGGAAGTGACTAAGAACAAGTTACTCTGGAAGCCTGGCCATGGTTAGGGAGCCTGAAATCAGTCTACCACAGCCTGTCATGGGAGTAAGAGGCGGTTGTGGACCATGGTGGGGGGGCTAATCACAGACATGGAAAAGCTCAGGTGGCAGGAAGCTCAGGAAGTGAAGGACTCAAAGATTAATGGCATTGCCCTCTTTGCCATGGGGCTGGATAACTTCATTGGACACTGATAGCCAAGAGGCCAAGGTCAGCTGCTTGCCGAGACTCTGTGGCAAGCCATGCCTTTGGAGAAAACAGTCCTGCAAAGTTCAGGTCCGGTCGATATTTCTCTCTGCCTTGCATGATAGTATAGCAAAGGAAAGAATCAACAGTGTTCAGAGAGTGCCCACAGGACAGGGGAAAGTTCTGGCCAACTATGTTTCAGATAGAATATTGACATCAAGAACCCAGAAAGAGCTTAAAGTTAAAGATTTAAAGATGTGAATTAAAAAACCCAATTCCGTCAAATAGCCAATCCATAAGTGGACAAATGAATCGAACAGGCAGTTTTTAAAAGAAGAAATAAAGTAGCTAATACATATAAGCAAAACCTGTTAGCATCTGTGATAGTGTAAAGGAAAATGGCCCCCATAGGTTCATATAGTTGAATAATGTTTTGTCACAGAAGAGTGGAACTGTTTTGGACGAAATAGGAGGTGTGGCCTTGTTGGAGGAGGTGTGGCCTTGTTGGAGGAGGTGTGGCCTTGTTGGAGGAGGTGTGGCCTTGTTGGAGGAGGTGTGGCCTTGTTGGAGGAGGTGTGTCACTGGGAGTGGGCTTTGAGGTTTCAAAAGCCCCTGCTAATCTCATTCTCTCTCTCTCCCTCCTTCTCTCTCTCTCTCTCTCTCTCTCTCTCTCTCTGCCTGCTGCCTGTGGATCAAGAAGTTAGCTCGTAGCCCTATGCCTTCATATCTGTTGTCATGATCCCCATAATGATGATAATGGACTAACTCCCTCTGAAACTGTAAGAAGGATCCCAATTAAATGCTTTCTTTTATAAGAATTTTGTATCTCTTTCATAGCAAGAGAACAGTAACTAAGGCAGCATCTTTTGTTATCAGGGAAATACTCATTAGAACTACATTAGAATTCAATTTTATCTCCACCAGAAAGGTTGTCATTAAGAAAACAAATCACAAAGGTACCAGCAATGACTGCTAGTGGGAAAAGAAACTGATGTGTCTCATGTGTACATTAGCACAGAAGTTATTTAGGAAACCACAACGTGACCCAGCTCTACTAGTTCTAGGTCTGAGTCTACTGAATTTAAGTAGGCATACTACCAGGGATACCTGCACACCCATGTTTATTGCTGCAATATATACAATAGTGATGATATAGAGCCCACTTCAGTACCAATCAATGAACAACGAAGAAAAATTAGTACCTCTACCCAATTTACTTCATTTATCTGCATAGAAGAATTGAATTATGCCGCCTTCAAGAAAATGAGTGAATTGGAGAGTGAAGCCAAATTTAGAAAGACAAATCATCATATGTAATCCCTTTTGTGGAATCTAGGTTAGATACATGTATTGGGAGAAGAAAGCGTACAGAGATGTCCAGTGAGAGAGAGGAAGGGTAGGCAGTGATGATTCTCCTTAGGGAAATGGTTTTGATGTTGGAGGTGCTGGAAATATCTTAAATATAAATAAATGAATATGTGTGTACACTGCATTCTTTTTGGTCGACATGGTACCATTTGTCTAGTTCTATGCCAAAGTGACAAGACATATACACTTCAGTTACCTTAATCAGACAGTTCATTGATTTGTTCTTAAAAAAAAAAACCAAGAAAGTTATTTACAAGAAATTATCATTGTTTTCTTAAAATATACTGTCCATTTTCAGCTGTATTCTTTTAAAAATATACTCTTTTTTAAGATTTATTTATTTATTTATTCAGTATACAGTGGTCTGCCTGCATATGTTACCTAGTAAAGTAGACTTTTAAAGTGTAGCATGCATCACGTGTTTTGTCTCACATGTGATGACACATGTCATAAAAACAGAAAGGTTGTCTATTTGGGGGAAGGAAGGGAGCCAGTAGGAATGGGCAGAAGGGAGTAGAGTGTTGGCCAGATATGAGCAATGGATAATGATATATATATAAATGTTATAAAAGCCCATTATTTTGTATAGCAACTAAAAACAATTTTTTTTAATTTCCCAAGTAACTTTAAAGCACTAGTGCATGAGGTAAAATATTTAAAATTTTTCAATAGTGATTAAAAATTTGTGTATAACACACATTTACTATAGGAAGAAATTGAGATGAGTCTTCTTTTATAGAAATGTGACTGTCTTAGGGTTTCTATTGCTGTGAAGAGACACCATGACCACCGTGACTCTTACAAAGGAAATCATTTAATTGTGGTGGCTTGCTAACAGTTTCAGAAGTTCATTCTATTATCATGATGAGATATGGAGGTAGCAGGCAGACTTAGTGCTGGAGAAATTGCTGAGAGTCCTAAATCTTGCAGGCAACAGGAAGTGGTCTGTCTCACTGGACGTGACTTCAGCATATATCAGACCTCAGAGCCCACCTCCACAGTGAAATACTTCCTCCAACAAGACCACACCTACCTGAACAAGGCCATACCTCCCATTATTGCCACTCCCTTTGGGGGCCATTTTCTTCCAAACCACCATAGTGGTGTTGCCTAAGGTAAGGGTCTTAGACTCAGAGCTGAACTTCTCTTTTGTTGTGTGTGCGTGCGACTCTGACTCTGGACAGGCTTTAGCCCAGCTCTGAGTATCAGTTTCATCCTGTGAAAAATCAAGAGGATGGCCTCCAAGGCTGCACCTTCCAGAGCAGCCAGTGAGTCATTGAATCTAAGTATAAATTAACACAGCTCTGAGAGCATAAGCGATTTCTAATTGCTGATGTGTGACAATTTAAAATAAGAAGCCAAAACGGTCTCTGCCATTAGCTCTGACACCAGTCTCCCTCTGAGACAAAGGTCAGCCACTTCAATTTCCTCCATGTTGCTTGTTCCATCCCCCAACAGGGATTACATTCCTGAAGCCTACCTTTTCTTCATGAATCTCTTGTCCAGATTAATAAGTGTCTGATTTCTCTGAAGGAAATGGCCTTACACTGAAGGTACATTAATTCTCTCAGGTCATGGTGCCACCATTTGCTTAATTCTATTACAAAGTGGCAGACGTAGATTCCATTGTCCTTACTGAGTTCATGACTTCAGCCTAAACAGCAGGAAAGTAATTTAAAACAAAGAATATCTATGTGTCCCAGATTTTTCTTAAGACATGTTCTTCAGGTGATTATTCCTTAAAATGGTGTCATGCCACTGTTTACACAGGTATTTTATTCTGTCTTTCCATGTCATTTAGCAGCTGGGAGACATTATGGGTTCTTCCTAAAGTGTTCTAGGGAATGATACACTCACCAGAGGATCCAGGAAGCTACTCTCTACCTCCATTATAGACTCAAGAAATTATATTATTTTTTATATCCTTCAATGTTGAAAGAGAAATTCATAAGTTCCACAAGCCTTCATTTGCCTTGAACACTGAAGAAACCATGTTGTAACCATAACCAGGCCAAGAAAGAAAAAGTAACACAGACTTAGATACTACAATTTTAAAATGCAAGAGATGTTAAAATTGGCATGACTAAATAAAGATGATCAGTAGAGACTAAAAAGAAATATATACTAATATGTTACAGAAACAATAGTCACTCTGATGTTTGGGTAAGTAAAAAAGGAAAGTCCAAAGAACCATGACAAGGGCAATTGGTCAGTATCAACAGCCTCCCAACAAAGCCCATTTTCAGTGTAAAATTCTTTGAAACATTTAAAGAGTTACCACTAATTTTTCTCAGTCATTCCCAATAGAGTGATCCCAAACTCATTTTACAAAGGGAGAATAACATGTATACCGAAATTAAATTGATGCAAAAATTCTCAACAAAATACAGGAAAATCAAATCCACCACCACAGTAAAAAACCTGTTCCTCCACCATAGCCAGGATTGATTCCTGGTATCCATGTGTCTTAGTTAGGGTTTCTATTGCTGCCAGGAAAGACCATGACCTAAAAGCAAGTTGGGGAAGAATGAGTTTAGCCAGCTTACACTTCCACATCACCAAAGGAAGTCAGGACAGGAACTCAAGAAGGGCAGGAACCTGGAGGCAGGAGCTGATGCAGAGGCCATGCAGAAGTGCTGCTTACTGACCTGCTGTACATGACTTGCTCACCCTGCTTTCTTATAGAACCCTGGACTAGCCCAGGGATGCTACCACCCATAATGGGCTGGGCCCTCCCTCATTGATTACTAATTTAAAAAGGCCTTGCAACTGGATCTTATGGAGGCATTTTATCAGTTGAGGTTCTTTCCCCTGTGGTGACTCTAGCTTGTGTCAAGTTGACATAAAACTAGCCAGCACAGCAAAGATGCTTTTACCCACAAATAAACGAGGGTGGTGAAAGACTATAGTTATAGGGAAGCCTATAATATTCTAACCCCAGGAAAGAATTCAGTTCAAGGCCATAGGAGAACACAGGTGATTTGGAAATGGGGGCGGCGGGAAGCTGGTTCTCAGGATTAAAAGTTTAAGTGGAGATAGGCAGATCATTTGGGTAGATGTGTCTCTGAAAAAGATATGTAAATGGCAACAACATGCAAAAATATGGCCAATATCATTAATCAAAGAATATAAATCAAAGGGGACTATGACATATCACTGCACACCTGTTAGAAGATCAATATTTAACTAACACAACACCACACACACGCGTGTGCACACATACACACACACACACACACACACACACACACACACACACACACTGAAACTGATATGCTGTTAATGCTGTGGGGAAATCTTCTACACAGTTGCCAGGAAGGTTGTACTGGCTACTGTTGTTTTGCGTGATAGAACGCCATAACCAAAAATGTAGCTTCTGAAAGAGTTCATTCGCTTATAGCTCCAAAGAGGGAGTCCATAACGGCAGGCAAGGCACTGCAGTAGGAGCCAGAGCAAGAAGCTGAGGGATCCCATCTCAACCATATAAAGGAAGCAGAGATGGTGAAGTGGAAGTGGGGCAAGGCTATCGACCCCCAAAGCCTTGCTCACACATCCTCATGCTTCCATAGTGTCCCAGAATGGTGCCACCAGCTAAGAACCACGTGTTCAAATATCTGAGCCTGTCTAGGCTATTTCTTATGCAAAACACCACAAAAGTCAAATGATATAGACACTATTGAAAACAGTCTGAAACCCTCAAACAATTAAAATTAGAATCATCCTGTGACCCAGTGAACTCACTTCTGAACAAGAATTAGAAAAGGGTTTCGAAGAGATGCTTTCATCCTCATATTCACATCTCAGGAGGGAGAAGAAGCACCTGAAACATCTGCCTTGCGATGGATTGATGGAGAAAGTGTGATACGTGTGTACAGTGGAGTATTAATCAACCTTGACGAAGTCAATTGAATGGCCTGAATGACCCCAGAGGACACTCTGCTAAGGGAAATGAGCCAGCCACAGAAAGAGCGATCCTGCGTGATCCAAATCACATGATGCCAGTAAAGTGGGCCAGTTCAGAGACTAGAATATGGCGGTGGCCAGAGACTGTGGGGAGGAAGGAAGTGCGGGTTGTTTGAGGATTATAGAGTTTCAATTTTGTCAGAGAAAAAAACAAAATACGTACACATGCACTTAAGTCAGCAATCATAAGCTCCTTGGCGGGGGGGGGGGGAGTTTCCAGGGCACCCAGCCCAGAGCCTTGCTCATGTGTTTTCAGTTAGCATTTGTGGAGCTAAACTACATGGGGGGAGGGCAATGTGGGAAAAGAAATTATGTAGGAAACTACAAACTGTGAGGCTGTTGTTGTTAACCAAGTATTGAACCCTTCTCCTTCTTTTCTTGGTATTTTTAGTTTCAAAATAAATTAGACAATGTGAATTTAAAAGTTTAATTATTGAGTGTATTTTATCACTATATCTCTTCCGCGTTGATTCTAAGACACTCCCATAGTTCATAGATGTGGAAAGCTCAGCATTGCTGCTGGGATCCACAAGAAAGGAAGCACATTCGTTTGTGCCCGCCCTCTTCTTAAATCTCTGGCAGACATGTTTCTGTTGCTCTCGCCCTGGCCATACCCAGAGCAGCCCTTCTCAGCACTCCTTTCTGTGGAGCCACATAGATGGCTTGCATGTGACATGCATAATGAGCCTCGCTTTCCCCTGTTGGCTTAGAATATAATTTTTAGGTTTCTGAATTTATACCTAAGCATCTGACAGTCAAATTAACATATATGTCAATGTCGGACTTGGTACAATGAAGTAGAATCTAAGTGAGAGAGCTGTTTGGCTAGCAGCATGTAGTCTGTGTACTCAAAACCCTGCCAATAGAAAACAATATGAAGTTCTTTATTTTCTCATTGTCTTCACAAAATAATAAAGTTATATTTGGAGAACGACTGGGCATTTACCTACAAGGTGTACTTATAATTTGATATAGCCAATCTATATAATTATAGTAGATCTCTTTGTTTAAAACTATAAAGACCCTATGATCAACGCTGTCTTGGCCTGTGTTGTCTACCAGTTCTGCACTTAGTCTAATGGCAACGCTTGTGGAGTCAAAACCGCTCAGGGGCTGTGTGTTGGCTCTTCCCTCAGAATATTAGCACAGCAGTTTCTGAGTTCTTATGCTGAGCACTGATCCCACGCTACAATTCAAGTATATTGAGTTTCTTACTTGAGGGCTTGCGAACTGTTCATTTCTATTGACTTTTGCTAGAGAGGGGGACTCTCGTATTTTTGCTTCTTGGTATTGTTTCGGGGGCCCCCATCACAATACTATTTTCTCACCTATATTAACAGCAAGATTTTAAACATTCCTTGAACTGTGTGTGTGCATGGACACCTGTCTGTGCTAAAGGAGTCACAAACGTGTCATCACAAGATTTGCTGTTTCAGTCAGGTGACTAGTAAAAGAGTCAGCTGTGAATGAAGAACACCTACCTTCCTTCTGGCTCTTAAGTGCGGGGAGTAAAAGCCAATGTGAGATGTGAGGAGCATGGCAGTATGAGAGAAAGCGGCACACACACACCGTTTAGACCGCCCTTTGTCTTCCTCCTCTTTCCTCAGCCCTGTGCTGTGTTATCCCAAGTGCCTCATATTCTTACACGCTATAACTCCATGTTCTGGCTCTGATTCCATAGGAAAATGGTCAACTCGAACTGTGACATTGGGTTTCAGTTCCTTATAAAGGCTCCAGTGCCACATAAAACCTAAACAAATGTATATTCTCTTCCCCTGGTCTTTTGTCTCTGTTCTCTGACCAGGCCAAAATCCCTGTAAAGAACAGAGGTAAAAGCTGGCTTCCTCTATGTGGTGGATGACATTTCCTTCATCTGGGGTTTAACTAAAACCAATATTTAACAGTTAGCTTCCTTGTTTATAGGGAGGCCTACTCTCATTGACTATATGGATAGTGCCTTATTATGGCAGAGGGTAAATTTTCAGCCATTAAGCATTGACTTTCTTTTCACCTATAAGCCTTTGGCTGTGACTCAAGCAGAGAATCTTAAAGGAAATGAACTGTGATGTATTTTAGGAGGTAAGATGGTGGGATTAAGGACGCTAAACACAGTAAACATTCCCATGCTCTATTATATGGACATCACAAAGCTGGAGGCATTAAAGAATGCCTGCAGGAATAGCTGAAACTTTTACATGGCCCTGGAGGCACAGAAAGGCCAGAATACAGAAAACCAACTCAATTTATAGCCTATTAAATTGTCCTCACAAATTCTATATCTCATACACGTTCCCTTCTTGAGAAAGAGACAAAAATGACTGTCTTTCTCAAGGCCCAAGGTCAGAAAAAGAAGCATGTATCTCTCTTGAGGAACTACACACCAGCCCAACTACAGCTTCCAAAGATCACTCCTCTGTCCCTATGCCGACAAAAATGTCTTTAATTTATCATCGCAATCAGTTTTTCATCTTCTGTGCAAACGAAAACGAAATGGCCATCCTAAGTAAAGCAGAAAAGTGTCTGAGGATCCCTAAGCTGTCTCTGAATCACCTCCCCTCTCACTTTCTAGGCTGAGCAGGGCTCTGCTCTCTCCATGGAGTCTGGTCTAATCCTAAGGCCAGAGTCTCCTCTTCCCACCCACCATCAATTCTTTTTATAACCACGGGGAGAGGTCTCTTGTGAATCTTTTAAGTTTCAGGAGCTTCCAGTGTCTTGTAAGTTTCATTTACTTTCTTAAACTTATGAGCCGTCTTCTTCCTTCCTTATTAGAGTTATTATCAACTGTGAACGTGACAGGATCTAGAGCCATCAACAAACCTCTGGGCCCATTTCTGAGGGAGTTTCTACACTGATTTTATTGAAGTGGGAAGGCCTACCCTAAATATGGACAGCACCACTCATTCCATGGGCGGGGCCTCTGGCTCTCGCTTTTCCTCCTGACTGTGGATGCAGTGTGCCAAGCTGCTTCAAGCCCCTCCTACCATGGCATCCCTGTCACGATGGACTGCGGCCTTGGGCTGTAAACTAAAATAAATCCTTCCTTCCTTAACTGCTATTCCTAGGTACTTTGTCCCAGCAATGAAGAAATGAATCAATACACCCTGGGAGGAAATCTTTTACTTCATAAGATACAGCTCACACAACAATGAATCTGGGCAACAAGGAGCTGTTGTGCTCCTGACGGTCCCAGGAAGATCATCTGTTAGATACTGACTACCCTGTCTTGCTCAGGAAAGGTCTGTCTTCTTAGGAACTCAAAGAGGATGGAATCTTTATGTTTTATTCCAAGCTTTCTCTTGAGTAGACTTTCTCAAGATGGGGGAAATGGAGTTAACATTATCAACAAGAATTAATCCTTTTCTTTAAAAGCAAATTTTTGTAATATTGCAGGTTTTTTCTTTTTGTACTTTTTATCACTTTTTCTGTATTCACCCAGTGATGTGAGATCACCCGTTCACACTCAGTTTGTCACAAACTCACCACATGCTGTCAACCACCCATGATTCTCTTGGAAGACCGTAGCTATTCTTCCTGGTGTGTGAAGGCTGGTCCCAGGCATTTCATGGATGTTGGGTAGTGTACCCAGGCACTCAGCAATCTGGAGTCAGCACTTACTGTAAGTATAATTTTGCAGACATATCTTAAGTATTCAGGAAACACTGGTGTTCTTTATTTACCTTAAGCAGACTTAAGCCAGGTTCAGTAAAAGCATCTGTCTTTGGGTTTTTTTATTGCTGTGAGGAGACACCGTGACCACAGCAACTTTTACAAAGAAAACATTTGATTGAGGTGGTGGATTATAGTTTCAGAGATTCAGTCCATTTTCATCATGATGGGGAACAGGGCATAGTGCAGGCAGATATGGTGCTGGCTACATCTTGACCAGAAGGCAGCAGGAAGTCGGCTGACTGCTGCAGTGAGGGAAACTTGAGAAAAGAAACTGCAAAGCCCCGCCCCCACAGTCACGTACTTTCTCCAACAAAACCACACCTACTTGAACAAGGTCACACCTCCCTCTCAGGGCCATCCCTTTGGGGGCCATTTTCTTTCAAACCACCACAGCATCCATAGCCCCTTCCTACCAGATCAGAAGGGCTGGCAGTTGAATGTCAGTCAGTTTCTCCTGGGACTCCAACCCAGTCCTGTAAGTTAAAGCAGTCTGCTCTGACTTGATATGTTAGCCTGCAGTAGACTTTCTCAGCCTTGCTGCTCCGGGCTTGACAACAGTTCATGGCGGGGCTGCTCTGTGGGCTGTAGGATGTGTGATAACGTGTCTGGCCTCTACCCACTAAATGTCACTAGCATCTCCCCACCAACTGTGATAATCAAAATATCTCAGATCTGCTAACTAGGTAGTGACATAATTTGCGTAGTTTATCCAAATAAAAACATTGAGCCTTCTAAAACAAATTTCTCACTCACAGAACATAATGGAGTATTCACTATATCTGTAATAAAGTAACCTCTCTAACTACAAATTAACAGAACCAAGAAATCATTGGAATCAAGTCTTAACAAGTACAGATGATACTTTCAGAAAGGAATCTCTTGATTTGAAGAGTTTTTTGGTGAATTCATTCATAAGAACATCAACTTAATATTGAGAACTATTGCATTCAATTGATACAATTTTTAGAAAAAAAATCTTTTAGAAAAAGGAAACTTGTAACTCAGTTCTCACTCTGAGAAATATCTTTTGATTCAACAGTTACTGGAGTTATGCAGAACATTTCATAGGCTCCGATACCTTTGGGTTACATTGCTTGTAAATTATTTTAAATTTACACTTTGAGATATCTAGAACTGGCCATTCATTTGCTATCACCTTTCTAAAAGCCTACCCACATATTTAGCTCTGTTTCTAATTGTACGGCTATTAAATTTTTTTGCACTATTTAGAGTATGTATGTGGAGGGTGTGTGTGTTCACGTGCACATGCGTGTATTTGGGGGAGGTTGATGAAGGAGGGCAATAAGCTGAAGAAGGCTATGTTACCTTCAAATTCACTCTTTCAATGCAACATATATTGCTGAGAACCCATGGTATGCCAGAAACTGTCTAATTTTCAGGAATAAAACAATAAATAAAGTGAAGTCCTCTCACAGTTGAATAAATTAGGGAGTAAAACATGCTATGTTTTCTGGAGGGGGGGCGCATGTTATTTGAAAAGCTGAAGCATTGCCAGGTTGGGTCCGGACAGGCTTCGTTGTCTGTTCTAGGGAGTTGCCAAAGCAGAAGAAGTTGCAGCGAGGCTTTGTGGAGTGAGGGAAAGAGCCTCCTCGCTGGTAGACCCTTGAGGAAGAATGTTGTCCTAGAAGCTGTGGGAGGGAGCAGGCCTAGTCTGTGTGAGGAACAACAGGGCTCCTTGGGACTGAATGTGTGTGTGTGTGTGTGTGTGTGTGTGTGTGTGTGTGTGTGTAGGGTGGGAGGAGGAGTCGGGAGCGTTAAGGGGCTGGCTGTGGGTTGTTTCCTGAAAGGAGGCTTAGCAGGCTGGCACAGAGCATCATGGCTTGAGTTTTGTGCTAAAAAGATCTCCTTTCTTGTTGTCTTAATAAATCATCCTACCGCAGAAGGCCTTTAGGTGTCATTTAACTCCACAGTGCTGGCACAAGTTGCCCTTTGGTGGCCTTTCTGGGTTTATTTGGGGGCAAGTGAAGATAAGGAAAATGAGCTGCAGCTGACAGAGAGTGGTGGCTCCTCTCTTCTCTGCCTTTGGAGGAGGTGTTCTGAGAGCCTGAGCCATCTCCCAATGATGTCTCAGGGCAGCCAGGAGCATCAGCCGAGGCTGTCGCTGAACCATTCCGTCACCTTCCGGAATCAACCCACCAAGTTCAGAGGGCTCTCTTTCCAGTTAGAAAAGAAAAACAAAACAAAAACAACAACAACAACAAAAAAAAACACACCACACTTTCACACTGGCCTAGCTGTCAGTGTTGACGGGCACTTTCAAGGCTGAACGACATATAAACAATCACAAGGCCTGCCGGCTTTCCATTGGTGATGGAGTCTCAGGAGAGTCTGCCCTGCTCAACTCTCAGGAACAAGACACCTGTGAGGTCAAAGTGGATACTCCCCTGCTCCAGGGAAGCTGTATCGTGAGACAGAGACTCTGACCCTGAAGATCAGGAGCAGTCCAGACCACTGTTTCATATAGATCAGTGCTTTTTCATTTCTCCCTCCTGAAACCAATGACACTACGTAACAGAAATGGGAGGCAAGCCATACAGTCACGCTTGACAAGGCTCCTCCACACTCGGGTGCTTTGTGAAAATGTCCAGGATGGTCTCTTTCCTGCCAAATCATATACTTAAGACCTGAGCTTCAGAAAAATGGCCAGAACTCCATATTAATGATGAGTTACCCTGATGTTCCCTTTCGCCATGCTCTGCCACCCGTTGGTGCGATCTTTCAGATGAAGATGTGTGGCTTTGAGGCCATCCTAAAGCACACATCCGTAAGCCACCTCTTCAGTTTAATTCCAGGCAAGGGGGGGAAACAGGGAGATGTTAGAAGGGCGAGATCTTTAAAACCAGAAGTTCCCTGAGTACAAATAAATAAATAAGCAAACAAGCAAACACAGACTCAATACTGTTATAATTTCACTGAGAACAAAGGACTTTTTCTTTGGTCCAGCTGGCTAGTTTGCACGCTTGACATCACAGAAGCAGAGTAGAAATAGAATGTCAGTAAGCTCAACTTTGAACATCTATTCAATGAGTTATTTCTTAGTTGGAGGGGAAAAAATGAACCAGGCCTGGTCATCTAGAGGGAAACTGTACAAACGACTTGTAACTAAGAGGATGTGAGCCACTGTATAATTCATAATCATTAGTCTAAGTGACACTTCTGCTGGGCACTCAAACACTTACCACCAAGACTCAGACGGGCCCCTCAGCTGTAGCTGCGTGTGATCCTGTGATCAGGTTTCCCTGAAAGGCTATATTTGGACCTGAGGATTTTTCTTTTTTTTTTTTTCATTTTTTTTTTTAACAGAAGATGCTACTTCAGCTTCATCTTGTGCGCAATTTAAAGGTTGCTCAAGTGATTCCTTAAAACTGCATAAAAGCAATTCTGCTGTGCCTGGGAGACAGTGCTGCTATAATGCTCCACGCATACATCTGCATGATTTCTCAGAGCTAATTCAAATTTAATGCATTAGTAATTCCTTTCCCGCCGAAGCCACTCAGCAGTAAGCTGAAGGTTACCAAATGATCTTCCAGCTCAGATAACACTTTTAGACTAGCACAACTGGAGAGGCAGGGACATAACAGGCAGAACTGGGCTGCAAATGATACATCCCACCCTATTACCACTCTGAGTGAGGCTGACCAGAGTTTACAGTGTTTGCAGAAGGTTGATTGTAATATAATCTTCACAAAACTGAGAGTCAAGCGTTAGTAGGTTTTCAACAGAAACGGTATAATAACCTAACAGAACGGTACATGAACAGCTTAGGAGACATTTCTCTAACAGCTGAAAAGACCATTCATGGGGCACAATTAAGCCTTTTTTTTTTCTTTTTGTTTTTTGAGACAGGGTTTTTCTCTGTGTATTTCTGGCTGTCCTGGAACCCTGGAACTCACTCTGTAGAGCAGGCTGGCCTCAAACTCACAGCGATCCGCCTGTTTCTGCCTCCAGAGTGCTGGGGTTAAAGGTGTGTGTCACCACTGCCTGGCCAAAACTAGACTTTGATTACAATAGTCATAAGAAACTCACAAATACGTGAAGCACCAGAGAAGAATAATTTAGCTTGTATACCATAATTGAAATCCATTTGAAAACCAGATAAATAATGAAAAGAATAATTTGGAGGCTATGGTAAAAGTAAAAAAAAAAACCCCATAGTGAACTTTTACATCTTAGAACAAAATTACGTTTTGCAGAGACTAAAATGAAGGTGGTATGAGGTTGTCATAAGCATCACATACTTTCCAAAGTTACTTGCATTTCGTGGCCTTTGTCATGTCAGATAAGCCAATGCCAAAGCATCATTATACATTAAAATCTACACGTTCCCATCAGATCTCTGTAGTTGCTCACCCGTTGTTTTAGCTGCTGCAAGGTCCCATGAGCACACAGTGTTGTGATGTCACATCTCCTGAGGCTCCTCCTGCTGTAACTGTTTCCCAGGCTTTGCTTTGGATGACCTTGACGCTGAACTGCACTGCTGAGGCATTTTACTGACTGTCCCCAGGTTGAGAATTTTTTTTCTGATATTTTTCTTATGACTGATTTATGGCTTTTGAAAGACTGTGGAGGGCAGATGTCACCCTAATAGATCATATCAAGTGTTTAGGCTCCCACATTGGATGTGAATCTGGACCACCTGGTCGGGAGGCTCTTTAGGTTACTGTCCCAGTTTCATATTGCACCCGACACTGTGAAGCTCACACTTGAAGGACTGGGAAATTATGTTTATCTCAAAGACAATAAAACATCCACCGGAATGACTCGGAGTTGTTTTACATGGCAGACTCATCTGTTTTCTTCCATTTCTTTTTAATCTATTTATATCAGTAAAGGCTCAAGAATGGTGGGCTATATAACCCAATACTATTCATCATGGCCCTTGGAACACTGTCAGGTGTCTTCTCTGTCACTTTGGCATCCCCCAGTCAGCATGGGCTTTTGCTTATGTTGCTTGAACACTCTCATATTTTATGGCATTGCAGGCCACTCATTTTGCATGTTCACTGCCCCAGTCCTAGGACTAGCCATTTTCCCACAGATGCTGGTTGTTTTTATTGGAGAATAGCTTCCAAAGTCAAGGAACCGGTACCCTGCAGGGTTATTTTCCTCTGTCTCCTCAGCTGATGAAGCACAGAAATACATGCATGCATAATAACTCATGTGCACTCACGTGTTCCTAAATATTTGCATATGTAACCATCTGTATCTATATCAAGCTGGCTGTCAGATCACTCTGAGGTCTCAGATCATGCATGGCTTCCTCTCGCTTATCTGACATCTCTTGCTCTAACAGGGAGAACCTGGATAAGGGATCTTTTTACCATTTCTCTTCGAATCCAGATAGCATGGTGACTCAGGGTTTCTTTTTTCTCTCTGGCCATGCACCATCTTTCTACTTTGTACTCAGTGGATTGGCATCACCCAGAAGTATGAAGGCAGCTAGCTCGAGGTGATTTCTGTAGTGACAGGCTGCCAAACACAACAGAGGAGTTGTCTCATCATTAAATATGATTCCCTTAAGGCTCAAAAACTTGTGAAACAGATTGCATGGCCATTTCTTGCTCTATGGTGGTTCAACAAAAGCATTTGGCTTCGGGTGTTCGCAACCTAGTAAACGTCAGAGAAATATAATCACTGAAAGCTGTTCTTCCCCCAAACCAAGTTTTACTCATTGGCAGATGTTATCTGTTATTCAAAGGATTGCAACCAGCAAATGCAGGGATCAAGGCCCCTGCTTCATTAGAAAGGGGGAAAAAAAACCTGACATCATAGATGTCACTTATAAATCTGGTATCAATTATTTGATAGGCTCGGGGCTGGTTCTGGGATGCAGGCATGCTGTCGTGTGAAGGGTGAATATCAAGGGTTACTTTTCACCCTGAGCAGAGTTGGGGAAAGGCTAATATGACTTCTTTTAGGAATGGTCCAACAGCAGCTACATTGGAGAGTTCATTCCAAGGCCGTAGGTATCCCACGCTTAGTTTTTGTAGCCAGAGAAAAAGACCAATCAGGTCCAAGTGCATCTGCACTATGGGGTCTTGGCTATTCTCACATTTGGGTTATAAATCTAGGAAAAGCAAAGTGGAAAAGGAGAACTTTTCACTTAGCAATCTGACATGGGTTTCTCAGTCTCTACAATCAGTTGGGGGGGGTTGAAAGTTTGTGAAATAATCCTTCAGGTGGTGAGGTCCTAAAGAGATGCATCAGCATCACTATTCTTGGGCTGGATTTTCCAGGCAAACAGTCTTTAAAATAGAAATCCTGGGACAGAAGTTGTTAAATTTTCCCTCTTTGTTTTGTAAATTCAAGACTTGTTGTCTATTGTTTATGATGAAAAACAAAAACAGAAGCAAAAATGAAAGCCATAGTTTTACGAGGTCCGGTGATGCAATAAGGTATAAAAGCAATCTTTGAAATTCCAGATTCACTGTGGGTATTGATGCCCAGGGAAGAATAATCTTTGCAACAAACACTAGGCAAGCTGAAGGCAAACATAGGGCCCTGCCTAATGGCAAAAACAGCAACTATTAAAAGAAATGGAGTCTCGGACATAGATTATACTTTCTATGCCGGATGGTCTATCCTTTTCCTACACTGACAATGCAGTTTTACTTCCGGTTGAGTTGCTCATCTCACGGTCAGGCTGCACACCAGGTGCTTGGATGTGTGTACATGCTTTTACAGTGGGGTAAGGAGCAGCAAGGCATAGTGTTAATGGAACATATCAAGCCACTCATAAACTAGGAAGTTCTCTCTGTCTCTGACCTTGGATTGAGACACACTGATGGAATCACACAACCTCTGAAGGTCAGAGCCTGCTGTGTTGCTCATCCTACTGAGAGCATCAAGGTGGGTGTTGCCACTTTCTGTGTGGCCATTGGTGTGCCTGCGGAAACAAGGTTTAATCCTCCTTCCCATTACTATCCATGACAGTCACGAAGAAGCCACAATATAGCTATGGCGTCAGAAGGTGATAATACTTGGATTCATAAATGAGGTAGAAGTTAACATTCTTCATCATCATTTATTTCTCCCATCGCTTCAAACAGTGACTAGATTAAGTCAGAAGATTTTCTTTCCCCCATGTGTAAAATTGATATCTACCCTGACTTCAGCAAGCTTGGCAGTTTGGTACATATGGTCACGTTTTCCCACCATGGAAATGCAGACCCAGAAGCATCTGGCCTTGTTTCTCTTAATGTCCTTAGGAATGTTGTCACTAAAGCCTGTAAGAATGTTCCATTATCTAAATATATTTTGCCTCCTAGACCTCAAAATCAATGCCATGGCCTTTTTTTTTTGGTATTTTGAGACGGGGTTTCTCTGTAGCTTTTGGAACCTGTCCTGGAACTAGCTCTTGTAGACCAGGTTGGCCTCCAACTCACAGAGATCTGCCTGCCTCTGCCTCCTGAGTGCACCACCACTGCCCGGCAACATATTTTTAATATAGTAATTAAGAATGTAGATTCAAACTTAAAACAACATGACAAGAACACTGGAATTTTATCATCGACTTTCCAACTGTATAATCCAGATTTTATAAAAATTCAACTTCATCTACTTATTTCTGTTTGAACCAGGGTCTCATTATACAGCCTAGGCTGACACTGGACTCATTCCTTTGTCACCTTCCTGGGTGCTGTGGTGATAGATGAGTACCAAACACTCAGGGGGCAGAGGCCAGATAGCAGCCACGAGACAGAGCTCAAGTCTGTCAGAGTCATACAGACACGCCTTCCAAATCTTTGTCTAGAAATGGCAGGCTAGCTAAATCAAGGAAAGGAATCTCAAATATGGTTAAAGAAACGAAAGGAAATAGAAGAACAACAGTCAAAGCCTGGGGTGTTTACCTCTGACATTGTAAGGTAAAAGGTCCCGATGACTCGGGTGCCAGGCTGGGAAAGTACACTGGGTGATGGTGAGTTAGGTCCAGATCTGTCACCAGGGAGGATCTTATAGACATCCTCAGACAAGAAAACTTAAAGCATCTATAGGACTTTCATCTTAGAGAAAACAGGTGCCAATAAAAATTTAGTTGGGGGAATATATCAGAGAAAGGAGGTTTCACTGTCTTGTGTTTTAACAGATGGCTTTATCATCCCGTTCAGAAAACTGCAGCCATTGGCTATTTGTAGCCATTCTTTTTTCTTGCTTATTATTTGTCTATATTTAAAAGTTAACAAGTTAGATCTAGACAGCTTCTTCAAGACCATTTCTTATTGCTTCCCCCTCCCCTTGTCCTTGACCATGGGTTTTGGCTATGCCTCCATTCTCTTCATATTTCCTCTGGGAATACCCTGCCCCCTTTGTGAATCTGTTAACCTCCCCCCTTTCCACTTTACCTGTGGTCAGACACCCCAAGTCTGCTCTGTTCTTTCCTCCCCATGGTTTTAACTCATGTCTAGAAAACATTTCTTGGTGTTAATTTTTTTTTCCTAATGTTTTGAGCATTACAGGGACATGTAAAAATGTTCTTAATACTAGCAGACAAAAGACCAAATGAAGTCTTTTCTTTTTCCTTTCTTTTCCCTTAGAGTAATTTCTATAGAATAGCTTCTATTCTTTTAGTTATTTTGAAAATTATTTCTTCTACGGGCGAAGGTTAAGCATCGCTTCTTAGGTTTAAGAAGGAATCTCTTATTTCCGGAATTTTAAAAATGCATAGCCACAATTATATAATAACACTGGTGTCAAGCGTTTAAGCAGCTTTACATAAAGCTACCATGTCCATCCTCCCCAGTGTGAAACATCTATATCCCTGCTTTTCATGCACATTGAACATGCCGCCCAAAGTTCATGATTTCTTTTTCCTTTTAACCTGCTGCCTGGAAAGCATTGCAGCAGGGCTCGGCAAGGAGTAATGAAGGGTTCTGCATGAAAAGCTCGCATCCCTGTCCCTGAGTACATTGCCCTGTCCTTCCTAGGGTTGTCTCTGGACAATCACCTTCATGCTCAGCTACACTTCATCACTTGTTTACCACGCTGCGATGATATTGCCTCCCTAAGTTTATTTGATGCTGGCCATTTGAAAACATTATCATTGAAATTGGTTCCTGTAACTAATTGAGCATATGTTTCATGTGTGTTTCGCTAGAATGAACCAGGGAAGCTTCATCGTTTGAGGACTGGTATGGGAGGTTGTCCTTTTAGCCACGGTATAATGCCAGATTTTAGACTGGGTGCCAAGAAAGAGATTTCCTCTAGCATGAGATGATGTATGGATTTCTGTGAGAATGATTATAAAAAGAAAGCTGTAATCAAAACTGAGATTTTGATAAGCTCCAGTAGGAGATTATTTGAGTATGAGGCATACATGTGTTGTGGGCCATTTTCAGTACACTAACCAAAACAAGATTCCCTTCGGACATGCTGAAAGGAAGTTTCGGGCGTGTCAGGTGCCTGTCTGCGACCACAGAGAACTGTCCTGGGTTATAGGCAATGAAGGGCTGCAGAAGCACTTGCTGATAAGGGTGCCGTGGAAGGTGGCACTTCACACTCGATCCTGATTTGCAGATCCCCTTAACTGTGAGTACGGAAGCCACTCCATTGACATCTAAGCAGAGAGAGACAGAAGTAGGAATGAGATACAGAATCTGAAATAAGACCATATAGAAATTGAAAAAGTGAAGTGAAAAGCAGCACTTTGTCATCCTTTGCATGCTCCCTCATGCTCTTGGTAGAGAATGTCCTCTCACAGGCTCTGATCAATGTTTCAGATAGGGTGGCATGTAATATGGTCAAAGGTGGGAAGGTAAGAAGGGCATGGCCAATCAGACCCTTGCTTTTCCTTGGCCAGAGTCACTGTCTCTGGAATGGCTGTTTGACCCAGTCAGAGCCCCGTAAACGTGTGACATGTGACAGTTTCTGCTGAAAGGAATGAAGGTCTTTTTTCTCAATCCCCAGTTGATGGATACACAGTGCTTTCGGTCACCGGGGACAGGAATTGTGCCAAGAACATAGACACTAGGACCGTGCGATTTTTGAATTGAAAGCCCGAATCAAATCTGGACAAAGCCAGTTCTATCCCAGATGTTTTACCAACATGACCTAATGACTCGCTGTTTTGCTGGAGGTTTTGGATAAGGTTTCTGTTCCTTTCCGTAGAAAGTACTCTACTGTATGTAGTGCCCAGCCTGTCATTTCATTTTAAAATGCACACAACGTATAGTGTGATGGTCTCAAAAGCATCAGGCCAGACACTCAGATAACCAAATCCAGAAGCCCATCCTTCTTACAAAAAGCTCAATGAGCTACGAAAGAAGAGGCCAGCCTCTGCCCTGCACACACTAGACCCAGTATCATTCCTGCTTTCCTCCCGCCTTCCCCAGTTTTGGGTTGTTCCATCCCCTGCTCTTATGTACATTTGAACGTCATGTGACCTTGTTCCTCCACAGAAGACCACTTTCCACTGTAGAAGGCAAATAGGCATGTATTTGCCACATTGACACCACCTTTCCAAGTCTTAGCATGGGGACTGGATTTTCAGAAACAGCCGTCATTACAGCAAAGGTGGGATACTAATTTGATTGGATCTAGGATGAACTAAGAGGCATGTCTCTAGACAAGACTGTTCAGCATTTCCTAGAAGAATGAACAGCCTTTGTATACCATGCGGCATATTTCAGCAATAACCCAGATGCAAAGATCTCCAAGGGAGATCACTTCTGCTTTTGCCTGTCTGCCTCCACTCCTTGTTGGCAAGAGCACCTACTCTGTTGCTACTACCCTTTGCTGCCACCAAAACATAACTTGTTTGGCTTTCCAACATAGACAGAAGAAAAAATTGAACATTCTTGCTTAACAGTGAGCTATGGTCCGGTGGTTTAAGTGTTTCCACTAAAAGTTCTTGGGTTGAAATTTTGGTCCCTAGGATGGTGATGTAGTAGGTGCTAGAACCTGAAAGATCTAGCCCTTAATGTACTTTCCTTAGGTCATTTCTGTTGCTGACACCCTAACAAAACACCTTAAGGGAGAAGGGATTTATTTGAGCTCAAAATTCTAGGTTATCATTGTGAGGTAGTCAAAGCAAGACCCCAAAGACACCCATAGTCAAGAGCAAAGAGAATGAATGTTTACTCTTGTCTCATTTTTCTTTCACTCTTATGAAGTTTGGAGACAGTTGGTAAAGGTATGCCACTGCAATCGAGGGCACCTTCTTACCTCAACTCAAGAAAAACAGATCTCTTGGCCAGGTGTGATAGCAAACACCTTAATTCCAGCATTCAAAGGCAGAGGCAAGTGGATTTCTATGAGTTTTAGGCTAACCTGGTCTACATACTGAGTTCCAGTCAAGCCAAGGCTATATAGTGAGTCTCTGGCCCCAAAACAATCAAAAACCCAAACAAACAAACCAACAAAAAACAAATAACAATAAAAGGCCCACAGGTATGCCCAAAGGCCAGTCTGGTCTAGGCAGTCCCACGTTGACACTCTCTTCCTGGGTGGCTCTAGACTGTTGACAAATTCAAGTTAACCATTGGAGTTATGGTGGGTGCTGCCCTTAGAAGGGGTTTAAGAACCCCACAGAACTTCTGAGTTTGTGCAAGAACAAGCTCAGAGCCCAGTGCAGTACTGGTCCCTCGTTTCTGTCCGTCCTGTGATCTTGTTAGGTTCTCATTAGCAACTGAACCAGGAAGACTTCTGGATCTTGGAACTTCAGCCTCCTTAACTATGAGATCAATAGTTTAAGTTTTCCCTATACAGTTAGCTTGCTTCAGATATTTGTTGCAGTAATGAAAAATAGGCTAATATATATTGCATAGATGTAAATAGTTTTTGTTTATGTAAATTTAATAAAACCATTATTTGTTGAAATGTATGCAATTATCTACTTTGACATTGATAGACAAAAATCCATCACTCCATTTAAAATATATAAAAATCTAAGATTTAATTTTGGTAGAGATGGATAGCTCCTTTTTTTTCAATTGCAGGGGTATCCTCCATACTCTCAATGTCATCCATTTATTTTCATGATGATAGGAGTCAGACAGTGACCTAAACCTTCAACCCCTAGCTACCCATTTTTTAAAACACACATCAACATAATTATGAGTAATATCGTATTGGACAAGTGTATGAGAAAACACCACAGATCCCTTTACTTCTAAGTTTTGTTTAAACTCGGCAATTTAAATGAACTCAGTTGTCAAGCTTAGTCTTCCCCCATCTTCTTCTTAGGAAAGAAATATTTTCTTAAGGAAGAAGATATTGGGGCAAGCATGGATACAGGATTCAAGACAGCAAGTCCAAGATTCCAGTAAATCCTGGGTTTCTAGTCCTATGCAGTTTTGTGGCAAGTTCCATAACCTCTTCAAGTGTCCACTGAACTTTGTAGCAGGCCAGCCTTGTTGAGTTCAGAAGATTAAATAAAACAAATGCCTCTGCTAGAAAAACAAGTGTATGTGATAAGCTCAGCCACAGTCTTAGGAGCCCGCAAGTATCCAGTAAACATTGATGACTGCAATTAGCCATCAAGTACCAGAAGGAAAGTTAACAAATCATCTTTAAATAAAAGAAAGAAAAAGTCTCTTGACCAATGAAGTTTATGACTTTAGATGCAATTGATTCTATAACATTATAGGAGAACAGAGCATCGGCACTTGAAGATCATGGGTGCTTCAGACGAGAAAGCTGTCTGACAAACCTTTTAAACCAACATATACAAATTTCGCATCATTCAGGATACTTGACTGCTTAGACAAAAAAAAAAATGGCAGCAACAGGGCTGAAGAGATGAGATGGCTCAGCTGCTAGATGTGTTCATCACCATGCCTAACGATCTGAGTTTGATGCAGGAACCCACGTATTGAAAGGAGAAAATCAACAATGGCAAATTTTCCTCTGCTCTCAAACATGTGTATACATGCACATATACACATGCATGTGCATACGCACGCACAGTAATTTTAAAAATAAATGGTAATAACACCTTATTAAAATGCATAGAAATTCTAGGCATGCCTTTAGATTCTACCAGATGAAAGCATTTGTCCACATAGGAGTGTTTAATACATTGTGCTTATACATATGCATTTGTATGTATAAATATGCTTTTCTTGTAACATTGCAGACTTTCTATTATCTACTTCAGCAAGTAGCTCGTGAGATGTATTAAAATAATTCAGTAGTTAGAAAGACACAATCAATGCAGGAATGTAATAAAGGCCTTGGCTGAGAAAGAAGATAACTCTCAACAATTTAGCAATTTATCAGAATTGAAGAAAAAAAAAACACTTTCCTAATTGGAGCCCTACACTAAATGGAAAGATTGGCAAACTCCACTTGGTCATTTTATTTCAACCTTGCAAACATTCACATATAAATTCAATTCATTAGTATTTGTAAAAATTTGCCACTTTCATTATCAAATATAGATGTTTTCTCTGCACTGTAAGCATGTTGTGGTTTTTCAATGAGTGACTGTGAGTTATTTCAAATTTGCCTCAGGGAATGCAGCAACATTGACTACAGAAATATTTCATTGTAGTTTTAGTGAAATGGTCTTTTCTCTTCTATCTGTATGTATGACTCTTCTATTAGGATTTTCTGAAAGCTTTATATATTAAAAAACTGATATATTTTTTCTTTCGACATGTATGTATGTATTTATTTATTTAGTGTGTATGTGAGTATACAGGAGCATGCCACAGCTCACATGTAAAGGTCAACAGACAAGTTGTAGAAGTCAGTTCTCCTCTTCTATTATGTGGGTCTCAGGAATTAAAATCAGGTCTTCAGGCTTGGTGATAAGCACCTTCATCTGGTAAGCCCTCTCACCTTACCATACAGCTTTTTTTGTTTGTTTGTGTGTGTGTGTGTGTGTGTGTGTGTGTGTGTATGTGTGTGTGTGTGAGAGAGAGAGAGACAGAGAGACAGAGAGAGAGACAAAGAGAGAAGAGGTAGATAATATGTGCATTTCTTACATTTACCACTTGTATGATGTGACTATAAAACTGGTTCATGAAAATTATCTACAGGAGAGACATTTTCAATAGTCAACCCTGAAAGCATACATACAGGTGTGTGTGTCTGTGGTGATGGATGTTGCATGTGGGTGGTTGCCCTCAGAGGCAAGAAGAAAGAGTCATAACCCCCAGAACCGGAACCCTAACTCTGGTTAGGTTGCTGTCCTACTGAAGGGCAGCAAGAGTTCTTTACTGCTAACCCCTGACCATCCCTGAATTGCCTCCAACTTAACGCTTGAGGAAGAGCCTTGCAGTTTCCGCTGAGAGATGTTCCCTACTTTAAAGTAAGAGACTCATCTCAAGGACCTGAAATTCTACTCCATAGTTTGGGCCAGCAAACCCTTGCTCCTTCCTAAAACAGAACAGAACAAAAGCAGCAAGAACACAGCAGTGGTTGGTTGTCAGGTTAATTCTATGTTGAAAGTGGATCTCTGCACAGACCTGAAGGCAGGAAGTGGGTAACACCCTGCCTGTGTCTGCTCTAATGTAGGTGTGGAACTGCTGTCAGCCACAGGCACATTGTGACCAAATTACATATAGGTAAGTACATAGGTACTTCAAGTTTGTTGAAGTACCTCCAGAGAGCAGGGACTTTCCCTTGAGTTTTTCATCATTTGTTATACTTCCCAGCTCCTTCTGACTTCTTGAGTTCATGAAGGTTTACATCCAAAAAGAATCACTGAAGTAATATGAGAAGCTTCCATTCCAATTTCAGCGTGGGCTACCAGAGAGCATGATGTGGTTTGTAGGGCGGGGTTTGGGTTTGCTTTGCAGAGCGAAATGTTTCTCAAAGGCAATCAAGAAAGTGGTAATCGGAGCATCGATTTGGTTCTGTTGTGGTCGCACATTTTAACCTTTGGCCTTCTAGGACGAAATCAATTAGTACTTCTCATGGTCATAAATGCTTGACACTTCTGTTCTTTGTGGCATCCTGACTCAGAGAAGCAATAGTTGATAACTATTTATTTAACTCTGATGTTTCCAGCTTTAACTATTGGATAATTATTGATAGGCATCTCAGCGATCTCTGACTCTGTGTGTGTGTGTGTGTGTGTGTGTATGTGTGTGTGTGTGTCTGTGCAGATGCCTGAATATGTACTCACATGTGTACAAAGCAGTGGGCACATAGGAATCACACAATTTGGTGGCTTGAATGAGAATGGCCCCCATAAGCTCACAGATTTGAATGCTTGGTCACTAGGGAGTTGTACTACTTGGAAGGATTAGATGGTGTGACCTTTTTGGAGGAAGTGTGTCACTGGGGATGGGCTCTGAGGTTTTAGAAGGCCCATTCAAAGCCCAGAGTCTCCCTTTTCCTGCTACCTACCAACCCAGATGTAGGACTCTCAGATAACTTCTTCAGCACCGTGTTTGTCTGCCGGATGACAATGGAATAAACCTCTGAAACTGTAACCACTCCCCAGTTATATTCTTTCCTCTCTAAAGAGTTGCTGTGGTCATGGTGTCTCTTTACAGCGGTAGAACACTGCCCAAGACACTGGTGTTGTGCTCTCATTATCTGAATCCAATCGCATTCAAGACAATAGGGAAGCCACTAATTTGAAGAACATAGATCCACCACTGTCTAGACCACTTTGGGATGTCTGATGTTTTAATTAAATAACAGCTGAGCATCTATCTGGCTAGGGAATCAGAACTACTTAGAACCTGAGCCATTCTGATGAGCCCCATATTGACTTAATGAGGTTTTTCTATTTGTTTCCCTAAAGGATAGGCGCAAGTGGAAAAGGATTGTTCATGCCCAACCCAGCTTATCTCCTCCTCATTTCAATTTCCAGTTACCCCTGCTAAAATATGATCTGAATTTATCTATGTGCTGATCATATTTTTTTCCATTAGGATGACAAGGCTGTTTGTGAACAGTATCTTCATTCTGATGTCTAAAGTAGAATCTCAATAAGCTCCACAAAATTAAGCCTAAGTAAAATGACAGAATTGAAATTGATTATTTATTTTCATAAGCTAGACCATCCCCAACTTATGCTAAAAAATACATATTTGTATGTGCATATGTTCTGGGGGATATAACTCTTCCTTGCCTTTTAAATCATGTGTGGATCACACAGCAGCCTCCCCTGAATTCTTTTTTTTTATACAAAATAATTCTTTTTTTTTTTTAGAATCGTCTTTATTTTATTTATTTTTTTCCATACATTGTTTTGTTTTATTTTTTTCCATTCAAGAACATAATTAAAGAAATAAAATTTTTACCTTTCTTCCCCTTCTCCCGGTCCCCTCCCACTACCCCCCCACTCCTCCTCTGAATGTGGCGGCGAAAGTTGGCAGATGGAGAACCCATCAATAATGACACCAGGACCTATCTCTTCTGCATGTATTATCTTTTTGAGAACCAAGTCTTTTTGAATGCACTCCTTCCTAGGCCGGGAGGGATGGGGTGGGCCTTGGACTTCCAACAGGGCAGGGCACCATGCCCTCCTCCCCTGAATTCTTAGAGAAATCTCCTCTTCTCTGAAAGTACAGGCTCATCCTGTGAACTCCCAAGTCTGCACCAGGAGCATCAACAAGAGGAGTTCAGCCTCTGGGCCCAGGCTTTCTCAAGCTACCAAGGCAGATTTAGATTCCAGAACATTTTAGCTTATGTACAGAAATGATGCATCCTTACACGCACGTACACACACACACACACACACACACACACACACACACACACACACACACACACAAAACAAAACAAAACAAAACAGAAACTTTACTTTGAAGTGATTTGTGGTAAATTTCTTTCTGTAGTAGCAAGCTTTTCTCAAAATGGGTTCTAAATTGTCTATGCATCCTGATAAATCAGTTTTAAAATTATGATTACAGGTATAAAATTTTGTGTGAAATTCAATGAAGCTAGACATAGTGTCCCACGCCTTTAGTCCCAGCACTTGGGAAGCAGAAGCAGGTGCATCTCTCAGTTTGCCACCAGCCTGATCTACAAAGCAAGTTCTAGGACAGCCAGGGCTATGCAAAGAAACCCTCTTTTGAAAAACAGTAACAGCAACAGCAAAACCAAAAC
Organism: Ondatra zibethicus; assembly: GCA_004026605.1. Lineage (NCBI taxonomy): Eukaryota > Metazoa > Chordata > Mammalia > Rodentia > Cricetidae > Ondatra > Ondatra zibethicus. The sequence continues at coordinate 111,834 of PVIU01004305.1, forward strand.
CAAAAACTTCCAATGGGTTATCTAACTGGCATAGAGTCTTACTTCTGATTCCAATGTAATATATTTCTGTGGCCAAACATCTATAAAAAACTACAAATGATATTATCCCCCCTCTCAGAAAATATTTGTATCATGTTTTGAGTTTTTACCATGTTATCAAGAGCTAAGGTGGAAAGAAACGCAAGGATTCATGCATCATTTCTGTGGATGGGCCATGTGCCTGTTTCTTTCCTTGTTCTTAGCGTCAATGAAAACGTTTCATTTGTATGCATTTGTATTCAGTTTTTGGCAGCCTTCGAGTCCACATGCAGAGTCTGAGCCCAGCCTGCTCCGCGGCCTTTGTGGGTTGGAAAAGAATGAGTTACCAGCCCTTCTCTCCTATCACAGCACTCAGGACGGGCTTTGCCAGTCTGCAATTTACCCTGGCTCAGTTTGGGGGTCAGGACTGACAAAGTAGCAGATATCCAGGGGACTGACCCCAGCCACAGCTGATTCTGTGTGTAGCAGCACTGATTTTCATTCCGCCTTTTTTTTTTTTCTTTTTTCTGCCATTCGGGGAAAACTCAGAGCTCATGCCAATTGAAATGTCACATTTGTGATTGTGACATTTATCTTCTTTTTAACGTGGAGCGCGGAGCAACTGAAAAGCACAAGGACTGTTAGTTAAACACGCCAATGGGCATCCAAACATATTCACTGTTAAAGCATGCGATGTTTAGCTCCCATTTCCCACATAGCAGAAACCCTACCATTCATTATCTTATGTTGGGTCCTTATCCCTCACTGTAACACACAAACATCCATAGGAACTAGTGTTCCTCTTCCATTTACCGTCCCATGGTAAAGCAGAAATATAATAAGAAACGTAAAGCCACTCTGATATTCAATAATACTCTCCCAATCCAGGGCTTTCTTGAAAGACGGAGTTTTACATATTTAAGTTTTTACTTCAATGCTATAGTTTTTAATAAGTGGTTTAATCACAGGATTCAAATATCAAAATTATAATAATAAGATGCCTATTAATTAATCATATTCTTATCCTCTCTTAGGATTTCTGTTAGGGGGTCCTTTAGGATTTCTTATTTTTTTGTTAGAGTCTTACATTATATTTATTTGTTAATAAGCAAACACATGTCTTTATATATGTATCTAGAGACTGTGCCTTTACATGTGTACATATAATAGACTATATTATATATATTATTGTAAAGCATCTGTAAATGTATTTCATGTGACTATACAAAAGTTGGTGACAGGCAGTTTTACAAAGATACCATATTAACTTCATTTACTCAAAGTAGTGTTATATATGAGTATGTATGATTTTTCTGAAACTCTTCCTGTGAAAATATACAATTTATTCATATTATTTTTACACCTGTATTGAAACTAAGGAATATACCTTAGTTTAAATCAGTCTCCTACTGGTGGACACTAAAAACTTTGTCCTAATATTATTTTATTTGGTGTGCCCATATGCCTACTTTGAAGTGGGAATGAAGACCTGGGATCTTAAGATGGGATTTCTCCTTGGATTATATGACCTAGGCTAAGCACAGTGCTCCTTAAGACAGAGGAAGGCAGAACCCCAGGGGAGAAAAACGTGCTATGTGAAACATTTGGCCTCCTGTTGCTTTCTTCAAACTTGCAAGAACTAAGTATAAACCTTTGTTTATATCCTATCAGCCTATAGGACTTGTGAGTGACTCACAGCTGAAAACAATAATAACACTAACAAAAGAAACCCCCAAACCAAACAAAAACGTGAATTCTGCCAGTAACTTGGATGAATGAGAAAATGGATATTCATCCTTTACCTCCAAACCAATGAGTTCAGTCCTAGAACCTCCAGGGGGGAAGGCGGTTCTGTAAAACATGGACTTTTGCCCACTGAGACCCTTGCTGGACTTTGGCCAATGGAAATAAGTAGATTCTAGTCTAACTGTATCGTTATGACGGTTTCATAGAGCAGCGTAAAAACAACAATAGACCTTGTCCAGGGTCAGAGCTGCCATAAGTCTACTTGACAACTGATGAGATTGCTTCTCCACGCTGCTGCAGTAAAGAGTGTGTGGCGGAATTCTGAGCTTTGCCCAATTGATGGGGAGGAAGAATGTATGGTGTGATTTCAAATCTCTGTTTTCTTGTTGTGACTGAGGTTAAACTCCCATTTGTGTTTATTTATACTAATAGCATGTCTGCCCGTTTTTAATATGTGTTTTTAGTGTGTTACTTATAGTAATAACATGTCTACCCATGTTTGTTTCCTCTCTTTTCTATTGGACGTTGCTGCTTTCTCAACAAAATCTAAGGGTTCTTTATCAGATGAAGACTTGACAGGAGAGATAGGAATATGGGGACTGTTTTTCTCTTTGGATTTCTTTGTGTCTCACATGAATTTAAACACCATTACTTTATCACTTTCTGTAGTCTGAATCATTCCTCTTGTGGCCCCTTAGTAATGCTGCAAATCCAGGAACAGTCCACAGTTTTAGGGTTGGTTTTATTACAGAAAAGGGCTTGCATTCCGGTGCCACCAGTGTAGCAAGAAGGGCATTTTGTAGCATACCCTTTAGTTGAAACCTATGAATTTAGACTCAAAGCTGCCTGAGAACCAAACCAGGAGGCATTTCCTCTCAGCAGAGGTGTAGGCACCGTCATTTGCACTGAAATGCTGAAGGCTTTTTCTCTTTGGTGGCATCCACCAGCCCAGGTTATAATTACCATGTTAAATCACAGCTCTTCCCTGCTATAGACACAACGAGGCTCCCTAGCTTGGGAGACAGATTTGTGTTCACAGCCAGAGTCTGTTCCTTTTTTAATTCAGACCAGGTTTGCTGATAGCTAGGCGGGGGGAGGTGGGTGGGAAAGAAAAACTGTTATAATTCGAACATTATAAGAAGGAGCGATAAACACGAAAATGATGAGGGGGTGATCAGCATCCGGCCTGAAACAGAAGACCGGGGTTTAGAGGCTGGCATTTCTGACAAGGATATCAGTACTGGGTTCATTAACTGGCCTCACTGCTTTCAGAATATTTTAAATGTGGCAATTTACATTAAAATGGATTTGGTGACACCGTCTCCTCATTACTGTCAGTTTACATTTGGGTTCATAAACTATAATTGTAAATAAAATATGCTTTTCATTACATTGTCTATTTAGTGGAAGATGGTGGGAAATTAGAGGCATAATCACGATTTAAATTATTAATTCGGTGATATTTTTCAGGTGCCATATGTATGCACTTCACTGCGCATAATGAGTCTGCACAGTGGTTAAATGTGGGCTAGATTTCTGGGCTCTGGCTCTGGCTCACCCACCTCATTGTGCTTTGTGTTTGCTTCTTGACCTCTTCATAGTGGGGTAGGCTAAAGGGGCTTCCCCCCCCCCCAGGCAGTCAGGGCGCTATTATCCGTGCTGTTATTTTCATAGTGTTCCTCCCATTGAGTTTCCGAGAATCCCCCTTTTAATAGCATCCCTTTTCTATCTCCATGCGCTGAATGGATTGAGAAATAATGGGTAAGCAAGAGCAGGGCTCTCAATATCAGCTGAACTTTGCACAGATTAAGTTGGCAATGAAAGGTGGTGGAGCGTTGGCCGGAATGCAGCAAGCAGAAGAGTGCTTGCCCAGCAGGCAGGAGATCATGGGTTTGATCCAGAGCATTACACAAAGCCGAGTGTGCTGTGGGGTTGCATGCCTGTAATCCAAGTACTGAGGAGGTCGAGACAGAGGGAAGAGTTCAAGGTTACCCTCAGCCACATAGTTAGTACAAGCTCTCCTGAGCCACAGGTCTCATATCAAAAAAGGAAAAAAGAAAAAAAAAGGCAAATACAGGTTTATGAGACTTCTGGTAAGGCATCGTCATAAAGACATTTGCCTTTCTTTCCTTAATAGACAAAATAAAGGATATCTGCATATATCAGGTCCCAACTGCTGGAAAATGGGAGTGTTCTTTTGTATGATAAACTGGAAATGTGAAAAGATTTCATAAAAGGAGGGAGGAAGGGAGGGAGGGAGAGAGAGAGAGAGAGAGAGAGAGAGAGAATAGTCATATGGGTACTAGGAACCAAACCAAGGTTCTCTGCGTGAACTATGCTCTTAATGGCTGAGCCATCTCTCCAGCCCCTGTCTAGCCGTTGTTCACACACACACACACACACACACACACACGGGGAGGGGGGACTGTTTAATGATATTTCTTTTCACTATGATTTCATTTGCAAATACACAACAAGATGAGCTAGGACAATTGTCAATCATTTTTGAGTGCTGCTAGAGAGGAAGCAGTCATCAGAGTTTGCCACATGATTCCAAAACTTAAAAAAAAAAAAAAACTCAACTAGCAAAGAAAGTATTTTTACTGTTTGATTCCTTGGGGGCAAGAATCACTACTTGTGTGACCCTGAAAGCCACACGACCTTTAATATAACTTCCCTTTTCCTTGCAAATGTACATTTGATCTCCTTTTGAAATGGATACTATCAGTTTATTCCGCCAGTGTTCGTTTACTTGTGAATAAACAAGCAAATTTGAATTCAGTGGATTACCAAGAAACTTCTGGGAATGAATTTTGCAGCTGGTCAGTAAGTTAAACACATGAAAATTTATTATGAAAACCTTTCATTTTATACGATTAGCTGTTATTTTCTTCCCAGAATGTAGTTCTTTCAATCACCGAATGTTTTTCCCCTATAATTTTACTCAAAAATTTGTTTAACATTTTATTCAGTGGAAAAAAGTCATTTAAGTGAGCCCTCTTTAACAAAAATACTTTTTAGAAGATACTTTGGAAGTTATAGAAGAGATAAGAACCATTTTTAAGAAAATCATAGAATTCCTAGTGAATGAATTGTTATACCATATTCATGGAGAAGGACATTCAAGTTTTGAAAAATAATGTTTCTTTTCCATAATTGTATATATGCTCTCTCATTTTAGTGTGTGCTTTCTTCTGTGAAATACCTTCCCCCCCATTTCCTGGCATTTTATGGAAGCACAATGCTCCCTAAATAGTTCAGTCACCTCTGAATATAGAGGAATTGGTCTATCAATATGATGATTTATTATAAAGCAGTAGTAAGTAAAGCATTGGGGCATTTGTTGAGCGCTTGACAAATAGACCAATGGAAGTAAGGGTATAGAGCAGACAATTCATGAGGGTATTTACCGCCCAGTGAAAGATGGACTGGGAGCCAGGGAAGAATAAAAGTTCTTGAGTAGATGCCTGACTGTGGAGATATGGCAGGAAGAACATGACCCACTGATGTGTTAGTTGAGGGAACTGGTTCTTCTCTTTTGGAAAAAAAAATGGAATAAGCAGGTCATCTTTCAATTTGTCTTATTAATAATTAATATTTGTTATGCTATGAAGCCCCATTCATATTTCTTGTGCTTCCTTTGTCAGATGCTTTCTCTTCTGTGTATCACATTATGTGACTTTCTGGAGAGACAAAGCAGTCAGCTTTATTTTTATTTATTTATTTTGTCATTTAACTTATGGCGTTTTAGATTTTCATGTTGTTAAACATCCTTACGGCTTCTAGGTTTTGCATTTTATTAGAAAATAAGTATGTTCAATTCTAGAATTATAGCTATAATTTTATGTTTTTTAAAAATTTTTATGTGGTCCATTGTTTGTCTTTATACTAACAGTCCATCTGAAGTCTGTTTAGTATAAGGGCAAGCTATTCTTTCTGAAATGTTCTTGTATAGCTCTTACTGTTTTTTTCCAGGCTGATTTCAAAAGCAATATTATCTTGCTGAATGTACCACGTACTCCAAAAACATTTAGAACATTGGTTGACTTCTTTATTAAAATTCTGGTAAACTTCAAAAGTATGAATAATGTTTAATGTGTGCTTGAAAAGTATCAATTATCTTGGTGACTAAAAAGTTTACTCACAAAAATGACCCGCAAAGGCTGAATGTAGCTCAGTGGTAAAATGCTTGTCCAACGTGTGTGAGACCCTTAACTCTCCCTGTAGTATAAGAAGGGATAGGAGCTCCTAACTACACCAGTGGGACATGTGGGAGGTGACTGATGCCAGTTAGTTCTCCCAAGTTTAGAATAAAGCATTCCCCTGTGGAAGAAAATGAGAGAGAGAGAGAGAGAGAGAGAGAGAGAGAGAGAGAGAGAAAGCATGTGGGGGAAAATACGAGATGGGGTGGTCACAGACCATAAAGATAAAGAGGCCTTTGCTTATGCATTGCTAAGATTTATTTTAAAAGTATTTTATGTGTATGAAGTGTTTGCCTACCTGGATGGATTTGGACCTTGAGCATGCCTTGTGCCCATGGAGGCCAGAACAGGATGATAGAAAGAGTAGATCAATCACCATCAGGTCAAAGAGGAAAATACAGGTAGGAGGAAACTAAATCATGCTCCTGTCTAATGCTTAACTGACTACAAGGAATCCAACACTCTTTTCTGGCCTTCACATATTTGCAACCATAAAGACACACACACACACATATATGCACACATGAATAAATAAGTTTAAAGTAAGTAACTTTAAAGAAATCTAAAAATAGAACTAAGTTTATTTAAACTGAGACGTGATTATTAGATCTGTAAGCATCATGAGCAAGGAAGCGTTAACTGGTGGCTCACAGTTCTGGAGGGTTAAAGTCCATGACTGTAATAATAGGAAGCGTGGTATCAAGCAGACAAGCACGACAGTGGAGCAGCAGTAGAAAGTTCACATCCAGAGACAACAACCATAAGAGAGACAGACAGAGAAAGAGAGGGAAGGAGAGAGAGAGAGAGAGAGAGAGAGAGAGAGAGAGAGAGAGAGAGAGGAAGAAAGCGCTGGAATTGGCTGGACTTTAGAGACCGCAAAGCCCACCTGGGATGATACACCTCCTCCAACAAGGCCACACTTCCTAATCCTTCTCAAATAATTCTGCAAACTAGGACCAAGTATTCAAATATCTGAGCCTGTGGGAGCTGTTATCGTTCAAAGCACTGCAGTCTGAAACCTATATATCCAGGTTATCATCATCATTAGTAGTATCACTATTATACTTATTATCACATGCAAGAAACCACAAACATTTCCATATTAAAAGGAGCAACTAATGGTACTTACTCCATACCACAAATGCATAAGCAACCATTTCTGTGAGTCATATATTTGTACATTAGTATCTATAATGTGTCAAAATATTAACTGGTATGATAATTCATATAAAGCAAGTTTCTATGGAAATGATTTAGTAAAAACATGTAGCAAATAATATAGATGAATACTTAGTTGATGGTAGTTTGAAAATGATTTGAGGAAGAGAAGTGTGTTTCACGATGCTCAATCACTTATGGCTGTTTGTAAAATCCATGTAAAACCTAGGCATTGCTGAGTGTGGTATGGATCAGTCAATGGAATGGAAATTGTACATGATTGTAAAAGTGCTTACAGATCTCTGTTCTACAGCTCTCTGGAAATGCCTGACTGTGATTGCATTTGTAGAGAAAGAAACTGCCACACATTTGTAGATTAGAAACATATGGCTCTCATTTTCCAGCTAGTGAGACTAAAGAGTTAATTGCATATACATGCCAGTCATCATCAGTCAGTCAACCAGGCAACTAATACCTTTAGGGGTCATGAATCTTAAAGAACTGAAGTTGATGGGAAGCTGACAGTCCAAGGACTGGTACCTACATAGCAGGTTGTGTGAAGTAAGCATCCCTTGCTTCTGTGGATGCTCCAGGGGATGCTTTGTTTCTGGGTTCACAGCTGCAGTCTACTTGGAAGGCAGTAGAGATGATGCTCACACACTTGCTGTTCTGCTAGCGACTATCAGGGCATTTCACACAGGATCAGAGTATGAATGGAAACCCACAGACTGAGGCACCAAAGAGACTTCAGCATCTACCTAAGCTGAACCTACATCTAACCAGATCAGATCATGAGACTTCAGGTTAATAGCCAAGCTGTCCTCAGGACCTACATTGCTGACTCATAAACTACGCTTTTGCTTATGCCACAGTATGTTACCTTATATTTATGTCAGGAATTTGTATGTCTGATGAGACTGAGTATGAAGTTTGCCTACAAAAATGAATGCAGCAATCAGAAAGTTTGAAAGGAGTTCCATGGAGTGGCTCTTAAAAGCTTTGTTCACAGAAACTATCCATATATGTCTAAAGCATTGATGGACCTGAGAGGATTCTTTTAAAAATGAATAGTCAAGGGTTACCCCAAAAATGTAAAAAAATTCTCATTCAACACCTTCTAAAATGTTTAAAACACCTTTATTGGCTTTCTTTAAACTTTATTTTAAGTCCATTGGTGTGAAAGTGTCAGATCTCCTGGAACGGGAATTACAGACATGAGCTACCATGTGGGTGCTGGGAATTGAACCCAGGTCCATCTGGAAGAGCGGCCCATGCTCTTACCAGCTGAGCCATCTCTCCAGCCCCTGCCTTTATTGGCTCTTAATCAAAGGTCGGCATCACTGGAACAGCTTTAAGAGGCACCAGGCTGTATGTGCATGCTTGCAAAGGCTCTCCATATGATTTCAATACACAGTTTGTATCAACAATGTGCAAACCCCTTCTCCTTTTACAAACACTGGAGAGAAAAATCAAACTGACAGAATCCATAGTTTAGACAAGCATCACGGCGCTCTCTTTTGCCAGACGCCGTATGACTCCAAACATCTTTATAGCCACACTGTACACACAGGCCAAGTTGTGTCCAGATGCCGATTCATAATGTAGGCATATTTCAGTCTGAAGTTTAGATTGGAGCTGGCAAAAGTAGAGAAAGGACAAAACATTTCATGGAAAATTCTAAAGCCAGGAATTTCCAGTACTTCCTCAGTCACCATTCTTTTGCCAAACCTCTTCCTGAGGAACCACATTGGCTGCCGTAAGTCCCATATCCTTGACTTCCACTTGATATAGGGAGAAGAGTGAGGTCAAGACAATTGTAGGAGAGGAAAGACAGGACCAGAAGGTTCAAAATGTTTATGAAGTGAAGTGTCAACCCTTGAAGATGTCAGAGCTTCTGAAAATCATGAGAAAAAAAAATTGACCCTTAGAAAATTCCAGTGGCAGTTGAAATGTGGTGAATGTGACCGGTCCACAGTCAATAAGAGCAAGAAGTTCAAAATTTGTGTTTTTGCAAATCTCTGGATTGTTATTTCAACACAGGACAAGTTGTAAAGGGGTTTCTGGCATTTATATATGCACACACACAAGCACATCTACATACACTTTAACATAGGTCTAAGCATATTTAAAGAGAGCTGTTTCCATTTTAGCCTGAAACAGTAAGCCAAAGGAGTTAAGAGTCTTATGCTGGCAGGGTCTTTGTGGAATGCTAGCATCGTCTCTATAACCATCTTCACAGAGTTTTGTTCTCTCCCTTGGTGCTTTATTTGCAGGGATAGGATTCTCCTGATTAGTAGAACATAAAAGAAAAACAAAAGCCCTGAGAAAATGCAGTCATTCCATGGCATCCATGTTTTTCATACCACAGATTGGATTTCCGGCAGCCATCAACACCTTTTATCCCAACAAGACGAAACCAACTCTAGGAGAACCCAACCCCGTCCTGATGTTTGTCTGGGTGGCACGCCTTCCTATTAAAGACAATGCGGGAGCTCACTGTTTTGTGTTGGGTTTCTCTTTTAACAGCCTAGTCTTTCCTTGACATCATTCCCAACCCTGAGACAGGACCTTACTTCCTAGGGCTGCCTGGCAAGGGTCATCTTCTATCTCCAGGCACTGCTGTCATCAAGGAGCCCTGTTTCACACATGTGACAATGCAAGGAGTTCGATTTTTTTTCCAAGTGTGCACATAGGCCAAAACTACCTTTATGATCGGGAAACCAAAGAGTCAGCAGGTATCAGCCAGACCCCCAGATAGATAACTGGTTTGGCTGTCTCTGAGATCACACCACCCTTCTTGCATACACTGACTGTTTTGCATTCAGCCATGTTTAGTTGTTGAATACTCAAAACAGTGGAAAAAGCCAGTATTCACTGGGACAGATTATAGGAACCCACCAGCAAATCCACAAATGCTTTCTGTCTTCACAGTGACTTGGATTTCATGAAGACAGAGTAATAAGCAATCTGAAATACTTCTGGCCTTAAGCATTTTGGATAAGGGACACTCAACTTGAACCATCAGAATTTAAATTTTGTCCCTGGGCATTTGATAAAAATCTTAGAGATGGTTATTCTAACAGTTTTAAAACCCTAAAAGAAATGGTTTGGGGAATGTTTATAGACCTTCATGAGAATGGTCTTCTCAAGTCACTGCACTTCTTTCTGAGTTTGGCAAGAACTTAATTACTGATTGGTGTAAAAAATGAGATTTAGATTTTTCATTTGCCGAGAAGGAGCCATTGTGTCCCTCAGGGGAGACCAGTGATTTCACAAGGGGAAGTGGTATCTTGTATGAAATCATTGTTTAGCTAGAAGCCTTAAGTGGCTCAAAACAAATCAGCTGAGAATGTTGTAGCTGGGCAGAAATGACTTCTTTTTCCAGGGTCCATTCTGCAGATGTTTTTCTTCGTGGGAAAAGAACATTCCGGCAGCTCAGTGTTCTCAAAATCCCTTTTCACACTGAAGAAATACGTAAACAAGACATTCCAAACCCCTTTGTCCTAAATTACCACAAGGAACATGTCTCTGAAGAAAATAATGATGCAAGAAGGCGGTGTGTGTGTGTGTGGGGGGGGGGTTCTTTAAAGTCACAGTTTTAGATGGTTCCTCAAATGACTTTACAGAGACATGAGGAGGAAGGGAAGACTTAGCTACCTCCCGAGAGCATTTGCTGCTATCGGTGTTCTGCGTGTATTTTCTAGGTTGGTTCTCTCTTCCCCATCCTTCATGTCGTCCACCCTCTTTCCCGCACCACTGGGCACTGCTGGTTTGTTCCATGTAGTTATTATTAGCCTGGATTCTCCCTCTCTCCATGTTCCCTGTCAAACCTCTCCCTGGAATCCCTGATAGGATATCTCTATTCTAGAAAGGAAAGAAAAGTATTTCTTCTGGAATTTGCTTCTCCTTAATGTCTCAATCTTCCATTCTCCATCTGGGGAAGAGGTATCAGAGAGAGTGAGCAAGAAAGTGTTAAATCTCTCTGTCTCTGTCTCTGTCTCTGTCTCTCTCTCTCGTTCACTCTTTTGGGGGGTGTAGTTGGAGACTGCTGGTTTGTTTCCCTACTGCCCAGACCCGAAATAATCACACAGAAACTATATTAATTGTAATACTGTTTGGCCAATAGCTTAGGCATCTTTCTAACTGGCTCTTGTATCTTAAATTAACCCATTTCTACTATTTTATGTTTTACCACAAGGCTCATAGTTTACTGGCAAGGTTCCGGCACATCTATCTTCTGTGGCGGCTACATGACATCTCCATTTGACTCAGCCTCTTCCTGCCCTCCTGCTAGGTTACCCTCTAGGTTTCCAGGCTGTCTACATTCTGTTAAACCATTGGCCGAAAGCAGCTTCTTTATAAACCAATGGCAGTAAAACATACAGAAGGGAACCCACATCAGGCTGGGGAACTGTTTGAACTGAAATGAGTGGCGCTAATCTCTGAGCTGCCGCTGCTGATTCTTTCAATGGTCAGTGAGATTATTGAAGACAGTCTTCAAGCAACAGAAAAGCTATGCTTATCACTCCCCTCTGTTTCTTGATTTCTCCTATGCTGTGTTTTATTGCTACCTCTGAATTAATTTTTTATTTTCTTTTTTTTTGTGGGAGGGAAAAATTAACAGTATTGGGGCCAAGTTGCTGGAAACAGAAAAGCACTTTTCTCCATGTTTATGTGGGTGGTTCCTTTTAGTATCCCGGTATCCTAAGGGACAGTTGGTATTTAAGTAGCAGTGAAGGACTTCTACCTTGCATTTGTGTTTTACAGTATATGGGAATCAAGAAGCCTTTATTAAATAACACTCGATACCTGGTACTTGCAATTCCATTGGAGTGTTTTTTGAGATGTGAGGTCTCACCTGAGATTCTAACTTCCTGAGAAACTTGCTTTAGCTTCAGCTTGCTTTGTACTCTGTTCGGCCCTGTGAGCAAGCCACCTGCACACTTCATGGGGAGAATACAGGGCTGTGTTTTATCATTGCAGGCTCAGAGGGGAGGAGACTTTACTTCCAAGGTTCTAAGTGGAGTCCTTCATCAATTTTCTTTTCATCTTTGCTAAAAGTCCATGCATTTACAAGCATGCTTTTTAACCACAATCCTCTGGAAGAACTATCTGGGAAGACTATAAAACACCCCAATAGACTCATTGTTAGAACAGTGAATCAGAAAATCTTGGGATGCAACCCAGGGTTAAAGTTTTGGGTTTTATTTTTTACTTTTTAAAGTCTTTCAGGTGACATCAACATGCCTCCACGAGAGGACTACTGATTTGGAAAAGTGATTTTTCAAGTGATTATCTTGAAAGGCACGCCAGTGTGAGATCTGATTTCATAGTTAAAGCAGTTCTGAAAGTGTGTGTGTGTTTTGTGTATATGTGTTTGTGCATGTATGTGTATGTGTGTATATTTGTGTGAATTTGTGTGTGTGTATCTATATGCGTGTGCTTGTGTGTGTGCTAGTCCTGGTGTTCCTGTTTTGTTTCCCTGTCCTCCTTAGACCATCTTGAGAATTATTTCCACATGCTTGTGCTGGCTCATTGTCACCAACTAGGGATGAGAATCAGTTCAAGGACAACCAGTTACCAAGGCACTCAGAAGTGAGTTTTGTCTGATGTGTAATTATGCAATCAGGAGGCCCAGACCAGAGTTTAGGGGCAAGATTCTCAAATAAATAAAAACTGAAACATGAAGAAGAGGGTCAATGCTGAAAAGCATGCCCTGAGGCACCGGGAGGGCATCACTTCACTGTAACTGGCCTCTCCCTGGCCTCCTGCTAGTTTACCATCTCATTTTCATCCAAAAGCCTGAAAGGAGAGCCCAAGTGATCTTTTAAAAATGTAAATCTTTCCTCCACTGAAAATACTTCAGCAGCTTCTTGTTTCACACCAATTAAAACCTAGATTCAGTCTGCAGACAGTAACTGGTTGCTTAACTCTTTGTGTTCAGCCCATACCATTCTCCACATTTTCTTCTCTGCATGTGGCGCACTCAGTGCCAAAGTCCTTAGCTCTGACTTGGGCTTTCTTGTTGTTGTGTGAGTGTTGTGCTGTGGAATAATTCTTCTGTACACCGTGACTATGTATTGTTCTCATTGGTTAATAACAAGCTGACAGGTTGATAGCTGGGCAGGAAGTAGACCAGGAAAGCCAATCTGAGAACCCTGGGAAGAAGGAGGGCGGAGTCAGGAGAGATACCAGCCCGCCCAGCCACTGAACAAACAGCAGGTGTAAAAAAATGAGGTAACGAGCCATGAGCCACGTGGACAAAGCATAAATAGAAATATGAGTTAATTCAAATGTAAGAGTTAGCTAGTAATAAGTGTGAACTATCAGCTGAGCATTTATACTTCATGTTCAGCCTCTGAGGCAGTTAATTGGGCCCGGGTGGTTGGAACAGGAAACCTTTGCTTACAAATATTTTTTACCCAGACCAGAGGGAGTCATCCTTAACTCCCAGCCCAAAGCACCTGTCTTTTACCAAGTGTCTCTCTCGCATACCTTGTGATTTTGCATCACAGAGGTGCTACTTTCTCAAATGATTATGTTCATTTTGTTGTCTCTTAGCACTTAGGGTCCGCCATTCACCTCTGCCATCCTTTTAGGAAAATGAACCAAAGTGTTCCTCATGGCAGAAGGAGGTGAAGCCCTCATTCCACGGGCCCACGGTTCTGTGAATCCCTTGGAGAGATTTGGAAAAACGCGTTTGTCTTCCAGGCAGAATAAGGTACGAATGGAGTCTACCTGTGGAGACTGAGCCTGAGGTGTCACATGTTCTTCATGGTCACAGACATGAACTTGATAGGCTTGGTTGTGGTAATGTGAATTAATGGAATTCATTCTCCTGGGCCTGGGGTGCAGTCCTGGAGCCTCCACAGCAAACTACAGGTGTGTTGTTTCATGGGTAATAGGCAGCTTTCCAGAAAACAATACCAGCCAACCAATCAGCAACACTTCCAATGTATAATCTTTGCCATTTTGCAGTGCTGTTAATCTGTGAAACACTAAATCATATACTGTCAATGGTTCACAGAATCCCTGAGATGTCACAGGTTGGCCCTTTGGGGCTGCTACAGCCAGCTCCAGTATGCCCAACTAGCCCAAGGCTGAAGTCTGCGGGCTTCAGAGAAAATGACCAGTGCTATAGTTCCTAACAGCAGAAGCAGTCGTACAGATGCTCAGTGTTGGCATCTTCGTGGGTGTGAGGACCAGGAAATTGGTGATTTGTTCTATCATAATGGAGGCTACTATCTTGGGGTATTTTAAAAAGACACAAGAGGAAGAGAACGAGTCAGGCTGGCAGCAGTGAACTCGGTCACCAAGACTCACTTTCGTCATCTGTGAGAGACATGATGCAGACCAAACATCTCAACTAAACAGAGCGGCATTCTTGACAGCATGTAGAGACTGAAGGAAAAGAATGGGGAATACTGTTGTTTCTCCATCTGAGTGAATTTGTGTATGATTATTACCAATGTATCCATCTTTCAAGGCTAATGACTATTTATTGCATCTTTTTCGTTCCTAGTTGAAATAAAATAATTTAGGATGTCCTGAAACTAAAATTGAGGTTTAAGGTCTTCTTCAAATGCCAAGAACACTGTTCAAGTTCATAAGAACCCAATTCTTGTCATATTCTCTCTCTCTTTCGGAATTTGTATATTTTTTTTCTGTACTGCTCCTCAAGCTCCATTTCCCATTCTTTATTTGACTCTGGATTTAAGAAAAAAGTTAAACACCTACCTGGCAACTTAGACAAAGCAGAAATCCAAGCCATCGAATTGGAGGAGGATATCCCCTGTCATCAGGGGTTCCGTCAGAGATTTAAGAGTTATAATTTCTGATGTTAGGCTATCACTTTTCTGGGCAAATACTAGTGTTGAAATCTATTATTAATATTCCCTCCCCCACTCCATCCACCAGAATACATGTCCAGATTCCCAGAAAAACTCGTGTGCACAATGGTAAGACAGGAGCCTTCAATAGCAGATTCTAGACGGGGACCACCAAGCTCTAATAGAATCTGCCAACCCTACACGCACCATTGAATCATGTTTATATGTAACTCGCATATTAACAAAGCAACAGCCAATGTCAATGGTGCCTATATAAAAATATCTTAATAGCCAGTAACCGACTAATGAATACTACTGTAATAACAGTTTAATTTGAAGAATTCTGACAGCTGGTTGCATTGAGGAGAGTGGTTTCCAAGGAGTCCTTGTCTCATGCTGAGAGCATCCCCAGCCTGCTGATTTATAGCAGCAGTGCAGAACTGTTTAATGTCACCACCTCTCAGCTGAAGTAATAATAAACAGGGATGTTATGGTTTATTTTTCTGTATGAATTGTTAAGGCTCTGTATGGTAAGTACCAACTCAATGGGGGATAATAGCCGCCATTCCCCTGGGTATTGTAACTGGTATTCAGTCCCACCCCCTCTCTCAGAAAGGTTTATCCATCAGAATGAATATAGAGGTTCTTGATTTCAGGATAGATTTTATTCTTTTCCGTAGCTCTTGTTCACCCCATCCCACTTAGCAAATGTAATTACTCTGGTTAAGATGTAGCTTCCCTATTATTTCCGAACTTCCCAAGATAGTTGAAAGCAGACAGCCAAGGCCTGAAATATATGGTTCTACAACTATCTTAATTATACTGTGTGACTTTGTGTTTGATAGGGAATAGCAGTGTCTGGGAAATGAATCTAATCTCTGCAGATTCAGGACGATTGCCAAAAAGATTCATTGATTCCCCCCCCCCTTTTGCAGGAGTGCAATCTTTTATTGTATAAATGTCAGAAGCTTCAAATTATTAGGAAATGTGTCAAGAAGCTTAAGGTATAATAACATTCTTTAGAGAGCTCGCTTCTGAAGACAGTGCAATGAAATGTTCTAAAAGAAAACACGTCGTGTGTTCTTAGGGAATAAAGCTCTGGGATTCATTTTAATTTGTCAATTTGAACAGGATGAGGCCTCCACTGGGCCTTTTGATGTGAAAGCCCCGGGGATGATCCATAGCCATTCCTCTGCCATCCCGGAGCCTTTGTAAGCACCAGATTGCAGAGACATCTGCAGTCCTAGGAAGGGAGGCGTTGGTTTGGGATTTGAGGCATCCGAGCTAGACAGTGAAAAAATCATTGGGTTTTGTCCCAGTGATGAGGTCCTGAAGAGAGAATCAGGAATAAAATGAGACTGTGTTGTGAACTGTGACCCTCTAGCTCAGATGAAGCTTTTATAGCCATAATTAAGGAGACCGCCTTTGCATTGGGCGGTGTATGATTTAAGACGACTTTAATTACAAGTGTGCTGGTTACTTTGGTGACAATGTGACAAAATACCCTAGGGGACAGATTTAGGAAAGAAGAATTTGTTTCTGTCAAGATTTCAGCCTACGGTGTCAGGAAGAGTGGTACAGAGCAGGCCATCCTCAATATCTGGGGGTGTAGGAGGGGGAGGGGCAGAGAGAATATGTCTGAACCTGAGAGTGCTCTCCTTTCCCACTTAATTCCATTGGCTCCTAGCCTATGGGTGGTGCCTTCCTCATTTGGAATGCTTCTGTGTCTCCTCAGTTCATCTTCCCTGAAAATTGCCTCCCAGACACACCCAGAGGTATGCCTGACTATTGTCTCCTCTGGGGTTCCGATTAAGTTGATGGGATTGATTATCAAAGTACAGACTAGAAAATCCACTCCCATCGATTAAATAATAATGAGAATATAATGGTTTACCTCTCTGGCGAGTCCAGAAGCTGAGAGGCTTCCAAATGGGAGAACAGAGGCCAGTGGTGCCATCAGCAGCACTCAGCACTCTCAACACTGGGCTCCACTTGGCTTCATTCCTAGCTTAGCAGTGCCTTTGGCCTCACAGCCATTTCCCTACCCTTCCTTGGTCTGGAGTTCTCCAAGAAAAATCCTGAACTTGTCACAGATTTGACTATCCTTCCTGGTCATCTGCTTTAGTCACAAATCCTGAGAGATACTCCAAAGGAAATCAGGGCTATTAGAAGGCCAGTGGATAAAGGGGAGGCAGTGAACAGTGGCATTCTCAAAGATGGAAAGCGCTTCATTTTCTTTCTCCCTTCCTTCCTTCCTCCCTC